>JAGXJF010000406.1:0-107437 GCA_019208055.1 Stipa capillata
TATAAGGCAAGGCAAGAGCCCCATGCAAAGGGCTGGCTTGACTCTAACGCATCGTCTTCAACCTCTAGACAAGAAACCACCGCCACCTTTCTATAACCTTTCTCGCACAAGATCAGCAATACAATCAGCAGGAGTAGGGTATTACCTCCGCCATTGGAGGGCCTGAACCTGGGTAAAGTCTCTTGTGTGAACCCGCTTAGATCTTCCACTTGCGCTCCCCCAGATCCTACTAGAAATGTATATTGCCGTGAAATCCCCGCGACAGTGGAGGTTGCATGAAGTTTCCTTGGAAATTTGTGATGAAGATTTCCTAGAGACATTGCCACGACCTGATGAAGTTTCTTCTTTGATTGAAGAACCATTTTTGGGCCATCTCGATCAATGTGAGGGTGAAAAGGTTGCACTTCCATATCGATCCTCCTCCTGTGACTCGAACGGTCGTAGAGTATACTTCAAAGAATTGGAGGGGTTTGGAGTCCTCTTTATATTGCTTTAGCATGGATGGCTTAACTTCAGGACGAAGGCGACTTCTTCGATTTCCTTCAAGAGAGGGTTGCAAGTTAGCATATGTCATCTATCCCTCCCAATGTCGATGTCATTTGCTGTCGGATCGGTTGTTGCTCTCTTCCCCAGAGGAAGAGCCTGGCAAACGGCCTCGGGACTTTCTTCTCGAGCAGGAGTGGTTGCCTTGGCTCCTCCTAGAGCCAGTGACGGTCTCGGATTCCATCGCTTGATCTTCACGGTGCGCATGCATCCCTTCATGATGACTGGGATGCGCCGTGCTTGAAGCTTGCCCTCTATGGACGAGCTCATTGTCGAGCGGACATGTGCTCCTTGCAGCGCCCTCCGGGCGGTGAGTGTCTTCTTGCCTTGGCCTTTCAAGGAGAGGTACTCATGCCATAGGTGAACCATGTTTGGAGGCACTCCGGCAAAGGTTGGTCTCCAGAAGGGGTTGAACTACAAGTTCCATTCATGATGGCCGTCTACGCCATGGGCGACAAGTGCGAGAAGTAGATGGTGTTGAACATTAGCACTCCTTCATGTGCAAGCTCAGATGCTCTTGACACTGCATGGTCCATCTTGATGATGTTGGACATAGGTGTTTGGGATGGTAGGGGAGGCTGCATTGCGACTTGACTTTCGAGGCATGGTGCTATGGATGCCTCCACGGTGTTTACTTGATGGTTCCCGAGCAATATCCGAAGGGCACCAAAGTCAGGGAGCTCGACGTTCACAAGTGCTCTCAAGTTAGTGATGAGCTCGTTGGGCATTCTTGAAGTAGCAGTGGGGATCCTTGAGACACCTTGATGGGCTTCAGAGAGGGCGCCCTCGACGAGTTGCTCGCCTTCTGGCGTGGCTGACATGGTGATCACGAGGGGGTCGACGTGGATGATCCCTTATATGCATCAATGTGGCTGGTGTCAAAATTATCTTCTTCGATTGTTTCTGATGTATCGACTTTCTTCTTGGAACATCAGGTCATCACGCCTTTGTTTCGGGTGAGCGATTCATCGGCTTCAGTGGGGTGTGTTTAAATAGGCCATAGTTTTTCACATTGGCTAGGTTTCCTACAGATGACACCGTTGTTATCATTGTAGAAACAACACTAGACAGAGTGAAAGAGCATCTAGGCCCCAAGTTGGTTTTGATGGTTAATGGCAACTCAAACTGGAATCTAACATTTACATTGAGTGTAGGCAGGTTAGTATGTTTCAGGAAGAAGGGTCATCAGGGAAAGGATGACCACCAAAAAGGGTACAAGGGTGGTTTCCAGGACTAAGGAATGGCTGTGATAGGTAGCTGTGCCACAGCTGTGAAGAAGCCGGTGCTGTGCAAGGAGTTGCAAGCAAGGTGATGGTGGCTTGATGCGTCAAGGGCCGTGACTACAGTTGGTGGGCAGGTAAAGCCTAGATTTGCTAGTTTCTTTGAGTCCATAGGAAAAACTCGTACTATCAAGAGGGATGATGCAGTAATGATCTGTGGAGGTTCTAGTTGCTCAATACTCAGGATGTTGGACAGTAGCACTAATGCTTTGAGGTTAGTGGCCCTATTTCAACAGTTTTACACAAGTGTGAAACTGGTTTTGTGCTTGCACTCTGTAGTGCTAGCAGTAGAAAACCCTAGGGGTTAGAGTCACCGGTGTGACATAGCTGTGTCACAGGTGGTCTAGCGCTCTGTGACTCAGGTACATCTCTGTACCAGGGGAGAGCTTGTAAACGCTAAGGGACCTGCGCTGCGATGGCTTGTCTGCTGAGTCGGAGGGCTGTCGAAGGTTCTCTCCGTATTAGGTTTCAGAGAGTGTTGTATGCTGAGGGCATGTCATGTGCCAGGACCGGACTGAGTAGTGCTGCTACGTCAGTTAAGGGTTCACCTGTGTCAGCCTCCGGTGACATAGGTGTCGGTCTGCCCGAGCCGGTTATAGGTTGGGCGTAGTGTGTAGCTGTGTCACCAGTGCCTGTCACCGGTGGTTCACTTAATCCTACGTGGTAACAATGTAACGGTCGGGTTCCTGTGAACCCTATATATAGGGGACCAGGGGAGGTCTTAGACCTTAACCAATCAACCTTTGCCAGTGAATCATATTCAACCGCCTCTTCCCACCGAACAAAAGCCAAAGTTTCCTAAGTGTCAGTTTCGGTGAGTTAGAGTTCTTGAGCAAAGAGCATTGGTTCCTCCAAGAGTTGTTGCTGCTGAATCTGTTACTCTTGGAGTGTCTACTCCTAGACGGGTGTAGGAGTCGTTGGTATCACCCAAACTTGTGTGGGCTGAACCAGGCGTTTGTGAAGGTGAATCGAAGTCTACCTGCTGCAAGCAAAAGGACTTCCACAAGCAAAGGAAGAGGCCTGAACGTCAGGTACTCGGAGAACAAGCACGATTGGTGCTGGCGATCTCTTCGGAGTAGCCTCTCCAACGGAGACGTACCACTCTGTGAAGAGCTGGGAACTTCGATGAAAAACACACTGTCTCCTTGAGTACTTTACTGTATTGTTTTTAGCTGCTTGCTTGCTTGTGAGATCTCAGACTTATTTTGTTCATCTGCTATAGATCTCCTTTATACCTGTGTTTCATTAGCTGTATCTCAGTTGCTATATATCTTATCTCACATCTGAGTCAGTTATCTGTTACACATGCACATTGATTGCTCATCATTTACTAAGTCCTTAGAACACATGTGTTAGGCACCTGTGTGACAGCTGCATGCTAATTTACACACTATCTCTTGCCTGTGTCACTCACCTGTCACATAGCTAGCTAACATTGGTTTCTGTTTAAGGTTTAACCTGTTCAATCAAATTAAAAGAAATAATTTTTTGTTAGCCTCCTATTCACCCCCTCTAGTCGGCACCTTCGGTCCTTTCACAGAGGGTGTCAATAGCTCGATGGCTATGTCCCAATAGAATTGGGCTGTATACAACGGCCTTACGAGAAGATCGTCGTACACTCAACAAAATGAGATACTTCGATATTTTTTGAATAGGTTCGACCGTCTCGTGGAGCATGACCTAGTCCTATGTCGCGAGAGGAGCCTCGTACACGACTTGGCTAGCGCCGTTGGTGACTTTCTAAGACCACTTCTAGAGCTCTCTGTTTGCGACTTGGAGCTCTAGGCCTCCCTCATGAGATTTCATATTTATGATATGGATTTTACATCCCCATAAGGGTTTTATACAGACAAGAGCCCCATGGCAAATGACCATGGGTGTCCCAAAGGGGGAGTGAGAGAGGGTAGAAGTGGAAAAATAGTCTATGAGTTCAAGATAGACTAGAGAAGAAGTGGTTGTGTATGGTATATGGTGGACTAGCCTCCTCATATACCTTGTAGTTAGTTCTTTTTAACTTGCTTTGACTTACTAATTACTTGTTGACTTCTTGACCTTTTTAGTGCCACATAAGCGCTACTTAGGATCTTAATAGGCCGATCCATGTAGGCTTATTATTTCCTTGACGCGGTTGAAATCATCATAGAAATCAATCTAGAATACATGACAAAAATATTTTGTACTCCCTATGTTCTCCAAGTGGATCTCATTCTAAGAATTTGTACTCCCACCAAGACATTCTACATGCTCTACCCTTATTGATTAGCGCACATATTCATTAGCTCACTTATTGATTAGACTAGCTACCGTTGGGTCTCGTTTTTAGACTAGTCTAAATTTTATCTTAATCCAACTACTCCTAAAACCTGCCCTTATTTGTTACAATCCTTTTTTTTTGGGCATTGGAAATTATTGTAACGTCCCTTCTGCCATCGAGAAAACTGATATTCTCCTTTGCTCCACTATCCTGTTCCATCCCATTCTATTTCCTTTCTGCCACCGTCAAAACGGTTTTAATGTTAAGAAAACTATAAAAAGTATAGAAACGTTTCAAAAACACACAAAAATCATAATAAAACAACAAACAATACTAGGAAATCAAGAAAATTTCTTTTTCTTTACATAATGCAAGAGATAATTGTCCCTCTCCCAACACCCCGACAACCACCTCACGTACTTGCTGCCGGCCATCATGAATGCTTGCTTCTCCCGCCTTAACGACCAAAAACAAAGCCAATATGGATTAGATCTCTTTCTATCAAAAATAACATACTTTTTATTTAAAAAAATTATATTTGGGTTTACTAAAATTCAACGCTATGAAATTTTGTCAAAAAAATTTACAAGGGAAGAAGTTCTAACATTCCCAATCTTTAATTGATCATAATCAAAAAATATTTCCTTGCATAAAATATTTGTAAAATTTTGAAACTTTGGCTCAAAAGTGTTACATCGATTTTTCTAATGTATTCCTTGATTTTTCTTGGCATGGAGTTCTATGCGATTTACTCAAATAATTAACATGATGGCAACCAAAGGAGGGCTTACGTTAAAAATTCATCTCACAAGAAACATTGTATATCTTATTCTTTTTCATAGGATTTTAATTTAATTATAAAAAATTAGACGGGACATTTCTTTTTTGTTCACGTAAACTTAACATCACACTTTATTCGTATTTGCAAACTTGCAATCATCAAATAAACTACAATTGTGTTCTTGCAATTAAAATATAGATCTCACAAAATGGAGACACCATGATGAAGGCACTAAGAAAACTTGCATGCTTGATGCACGAACTGAGGTCCTGTCGGGCCAAACTGCATGCAGTACGTACATCACCACCCAATACAGTCAAACTGGAAGCTTTGATGCCTATAAGCAGAGCATATGTTTTTCTTTCGAAGCGAGTCATTGGTTGGTGCAACTCCAACTAACTTGAGCCACTAATTGGCTACCCAACGTTGTCTCTTCCGACCTCTCCTAAGACTTACCTTAATTTTTGGAGTTTCCTCTTCTAGCACTGGAAACTCTTGTAATGTCCTTTCTGCTATCGAAAAACTTGATGCCCTCTTTTCACTATCCCGTTCTGTCACACTGTATTCCCTTTTGCCATTACGGCTTAGTCAAAGGCGTTCGATGGACAACAAAATAATAAAACTATAAATACAAAAAAGTGCCATACGTAAAACACTAAAAAGATCAGGATAAACCAGAAAATAATATTTATCACTTTTTCAAACCAAAGTAAAAGAAATTAAAAATGTTATATACGTGGTAAAATTACAAAAATACTCCATTCACTACTACAAAAAGAATCATACAAGACCTCTAATTGCAGATGGTTCACTAAAACCGTCTGTAATAGGACTATTCACATGCGGTTTTTATGAAAACCGATATAACAGACAATTTTTTTAAAAACCCACCTATAATAACCTACTCATCACCGATAGTTTATTTAAAAAACCGCCTATAACGTCTTCACAGGCAGTTTTATTAAAAAAAAGATTTTTGGCCCAACAACCCAACTTGGTTAGCCCAAAAACCACGTCTCGGTCTCTCCATCTCCTAACCCTATCGCCTCCCGGCCTCTCCATCTCCCTCTTCTTTCCAACACAGTCGCTGCCTCCCTCCATCTCCCTCTCTCTGGCTCCTCTTCTCCCCAAAATAGTCACTGCCTCCCGCTCCATCTCCCTCTCTAGCTTCCTCCTCTCCCCAACACAGCCACCGCCTCCACCCTCTCCATCTCCCTCTCTGGCTCCCTCCTCTCCCCAACACAACCGCCGCCTCCGCCCTCTCCATCTCCCTCTCTGCACTCGTAGGGATGCCCTTGACCACCTCCGCGTCCACCATGTGCAACTCGGCAGCGGCCTTGGCCAGGTAGGAGGCAGACTCCCTCTCCTCCACCTCCGCCCCTAGGCCTGCCCCAAGATCCAGATGCATAAGCGCTCGCCGAGCTCCTCGCGAAAGGAGAGAACGTTGACCACTATGAGGCGCTCCTCCAAGAAGTCGTCGTCGTGTGCCGTGATTGATAAAGCCCCCTCCCCTTAGATCTCTTCTCTCCCTAACTCGCTCGTCGGTTCCGTCGCAAATGGTCCCTGCCGTGGCCCTCCTTCCTCTCCCGCAGTGACAGGAGGCCTTCGGCGATGACAACGGGAGGTCAACGCAAGCACCGTCGGATCCAGCAATGGCAACACCGGATCTAGTCGTAGTGCCATGGCTGGGGGAGGGCAGCCGTGCTCGTCGGCAATTCCATGGCAACAGGAGCGTCTCCAATGAGGTGGTCAAAGCCGAGGCGGGCGGGTTAATTTGCTATGTTTTTTCTACGATTTTTTTAATTAAAAACATATCTTAGACGGTTCTAAACCGCACCGTTCGAACCGTCTGTGATGGGACATCCTTATCACAAACCTTTACTTACAGGCGGTTCAAAAAACCGCCTGTGATGGTGATTTTGAACCGCAACACTTTGTGTAGTAGTGATTACAGCTTAGGAATATTAAAATGTTACTCCCACTATAATTTTCATAGCATTATGGTGTAAATCTTTCCTCATATTTTAGGTTTTTCTAACAAAAGTGGTCCTGGACTTTTATATATTTTATTTATGATTTTCCACAAGTTTTATACAATTTGAAGCACATCTCAATGATCCACAAGTCATCATTAACAAATTTAAATATTTCAAGAAATGGAAAAATAGAAACAAAAGAGTAAAATTACAAGAAAAATCAGGAAATTTTTTGATGTATCACATCTTATGAAACTATAAAAAATATTATGTACCAGGAAATTTTATCAAAAAAAAATCTTAACAAGGGAAAATTTTCAACATTCCAAACTTTTATGGATCATACTCAAATTTTCTTGGTATTGAATATTTGTAAAAATTAAAAAGTTGGCGATATATTGATCGTTCTTGTGTGTTCCTCGAATTTTTTTCCTAAAATTGTCTTCTCTATAGTTCTTTATGGTCAAATCCGTTTGACCAAATATTGTGGTAGAAACTAAATAACACTTGATATAATAATAGAAGAAAGGAGAAAATTAAAAAAGTAAAACGACGGAAAGGAAATTGCAAGAGTTTCTTCTTACCCCACCGACTTTCATTGTAGAAAACGCGATAAGGAGATTGCAACAATTTTTTCCCTAATAACTATTTCGGCCTTTCCAATTTATCACAAATTTGATCAAAAGGCTGACGCGTCCATGTCAAACCATTGGCTGGACCAAACAGGCGCGACTTTAGCTGAAGATGTGCACATTTGTTCGAGTTTCGATTTCTGTTCCAATCCTCACGCAAGTTACTGCCATTCTCGTCTCATGTTCTTAACAAAACCGAAACCCGTGCAACGCCGTACGTACTGAAATACATGGGTATATATGCATAATTCCAGAAAGTTCTGAAGGATATCCTGGTGAGGATAGTTTCTTATACTCTTTCTTACTGGAAGGACGCTTTTAATTATTATTTTTGGAATAGTTTTACTGCGTGAAAATCATTTAGGAGTTGGGAATATTGATGAAATCACCCGAGTTTTGAATAGAAAACCATGCAAGTTAACTTTCATCATTAGCACCCCTACAAGCCCGTTACAGTTCCAAAAACATCCGACCGCACGCTTCCTTCTTCCTCAAGAACCAAGTTACCAAAATATTGAAACAACCTCACAAACGAACTAATCACATCCTCTGCATTCTTCTCTGCAACCATTGACACTGGCTCACACAAAAGGAGGCCAATTGAACCAGGCAAACCTACCCTTCACATCATGAATTCTGCATTCCTTTGCCCTGAACCCTTTACCTCTCACCTGAGCCACCTCCCATGGTATCGTACCAGTACAAAAACGTCTTTTTGGGAAATCGGCAGCAGGTGTCCTTTTCCATGTGCCTTTCAAGGCACACGAGGAACCAACACTTGCAGCCACACAACAGCACGCACAAAGGCGTAGGCTTAAATGTGTCGTTGATTCATTCCCAAGCTTGCTGCCGCACTTTGCCACTTTGATGGATGACAAATACCTGCCACAGCCTATGTGGACAGCAGCAGCAGGCTTGCACGAGTCAAGGCCAACATTTGGACCTAGGACCCTTACCAGAAATATACCATTTTTGCACGTTACAAGGGAGGGTGGTGAGTCTTCGCTGATATTTTGCTTTTAGCCTATGTAAAGCCCTTCTCAAGCAATACTCACCACCTCACAAACAGTTTGGGCTTTGACTTGACCTCTCTTCTTTCAGGCTTTGCAAAAACATGTTTCATTACCTGTTTGGCCTGCGGTTCTCTTAGGGGCGTACTGTTTTCTTAGTATGGTCCGGTTTTTGACTTGTGTTGTTCATTTTGTTCTTATCATGTTAGGTTTCATGTCCCGGTTTCCATGGGACTCTGGATGGGGAATTTGGGCTCAGGAAAGTGTTTATTTAACTGCAAAGTCGTGCTCATTGGCGCGCCGGTACAAGAGAGCTGAAGCTTCTACCCTGTTGATGGCAAACATGATAGGAGTCTGTTAAATAATGGGTCAATTTTGGGAGTTGGGGTTTAGTGTTTTGTAATAAGAAACAATTATTGAAGTATATTTAAGTACTATTATTCCTCACCATCCTGGATGAACGACGAATCTGCCTGTTTGTAGTGCCCAATTCACCTTGTCAGTCCCAAGGGAGTTGGCAACAACATGAGTGACCCGATCGTCAATCTGGTTCGTGCACACTGCGCCAAACTGTTCTGCACTCTGCCATAGAGGATGCAAGTGAGGGTTAACCTCTCCAACCGGGAAAATCCGGCTAAAGACAATACGGCAGCCAGCTAGGATCCTCCGCTGCTCAGATGCTAGTATGCTTCGCACGTCAGCATCATTGAGATTCGGATGAGAGAAGAAGTTTTGGTGAATGCATCCAATGACCTATTTCAAGAATTCGATAAGCCTCTCAGTATAATCAAGTTGTACTTCAATTCTTAAGAGTTCAGATGGGGAAAGGACCCATCATACCGCCAGCGACGAAGCAAGAGTGCCATCCTCTGGCCTTTCATCTCGATCAATTTCAAGAAGTGATGGCCCAGGAAGGCCAAATTGACGTCTGCTGCAGGGGAAATAGGTGTATCTACAGAAAACCGTTTGGTAGGGGGGCTTAGTAAGATGTACTTGATATTACTTCACATTGGAAGAAACATTTGACAGAGATACATACCTCTCTACAACAATCATGTTGTTTTTGTTGTGGGGCCAGACTCTAACAGAGTCATCAATGATCACCACTGCAGATTCCATCCCCAATACCCCATCAAGATCTTTACTTTTTGGTACTCGATCATCGCCATCAAGAGAATCGCCATCACCACCTCTTGAGATGACTCTCCCGGCAAACAGGGCCCCAGTAGGGTCAAGAACCTTAGCCATCTCAGTAGCATACAGCTTGTTCCCCATTGTGTACAGGTGCAACTCGTAAAGCTTACTCGCCTACAGCATAAAGCACAAAACAGAACAATATTGAACAGGGAGTAGAAATGCACCAATGGGCAATACTGAGATATCTAAGACAGCAAACCTTCTCAAGAAAGTTCCATATTCCAGGTCTCAGTTTGGTCCACATCCCCATGTGATGGAAACGAAACAGATGGCGTTCTGGCCTCTCCCGGTCTTGTTCCTCTTTCTTCCGCAAAATCTCTTCATGAATAGGATCCACTTCTGTAAACTGGATGACAAGAGTATACTATGTTAATGAACTTGTCAAATAGTTAAACAACTTAAGTCATAGGCTACAAAGTCTAATACCTTTGCGGAATTGAGAAGTGTATGATCCAAATCAAGGACTAAGCAAAGTTTCCTTGCCGCAAACATCTTGTGCTGTTCCATGATTCGTCTTGCCCTTTCCTTCTGTATGAGAGCCTTCTGCTGGTCATCATAACCGTTAAGAAGATCATCGAGATCCCCCCATTGGTTAGCTGGTGGCATAGCACCAACTGTTGTCGCAGGGGAAGTATCTGTTGCTGCATCAGTGTTGGGATCATTCTGTCCAGCAGCCAGTCTTGGATCTGCCCTATTTATGCTTCCTGATGTTTGCTGAGGAGCCATAAGTGATGAAGCAGCTATATGTGAATTCGAGACAGCATCCACCATACTTGAGCTCATGGTGGAAGGCTGAGCAATGTTGGATAGCGAGACTGGTTGAGAAGGCAATCCACTAGTCTGAAGTTGCTCTGCCAGTTGTTCACAGTTGGCCAAATTGTCTTTGCTGCCTTGGGAGTCTGGCCGGGCAATTCCATTGCTTTTGGCTTGCTCAGAGCTTGTTGTATCATTCTTCTGTGCTGTGTTATTATGGAGGATGCGACGTGGATCACGGGGTTTCATACGTATTACTGCAGCATCATTCTGTGAGTTCTACAGATACAGCCAAACTTAAGATCAGTACCGACTTACAATAAAAGCAAGGCATTAATACTAAATGAAAAGATAGTTCACCTAACTATTGACAGCGCATAACCTACAAGTTAATATAGCCTCAGCATGAACATCCCAAGTTCAAATTTATTCCTCTCCACTTAATATGCATAACAAATATGGTATCAAGATACCAAATAAAGAGATGGAAGTCACTATAAAAGTAAAATGATAGTGACAATTATCAAGCAAAGATGCAAGTGCAGTAGCAAGAGCTTTACCACTGGGGCTGTTTGCATTGGAACTTGTGGCCTAATAGATGGAATTTGTGGACCTTCTGTGGTCTTTTGAGCATTGCCAGGTGGTATAACCATGCCTCCAATGACATTACTGATCATGCCACTAGAGATGCCACCTGAAGCAGTTACCGTCTGCTGAGATTCTGACGCTGACCTCTTCTGCTGTTCCATTTGGATCCAATGCATGAGCACAGTCGGGTTCACAGCAATGTCCTTTAACACTGCAGGCAATGAAACAGTAGAAGCTGCACTTGTCTGTGGAACTGGATTAGGTTGGGGGGCTTGCAGAGTTCCGGTACTTGTTCCACTGCTGTTTGTGCTACTACTTATGTTACTAATAAGTTGTCCATCTGTCCTAAGATTAGGATTTCCTGATGTATTGGTTTCAAGCCTTGCATTATGATTTGATTGAACCCTATCACTTGGATAAGAGCTAATATTGCCTCCATCTCTACCTGGTGGTACCTGCATGTCTCTCGGATTCCCAATACTCCCCCTAGCTCTCTTTAACATGTTTTCATCCATCGAAGGTTGGCCCACTGCCTTGTGCTTGCGGCTATTAATTGAAACTACACCACCCAAGCTCCCATCTTTAGAAGCATTCGGTTCTGCAAAATTCATGTCTCGATTTGTATCTGCAGCACCACCAGGATCACGGTTCAAAAACCTGAGTCTTGGATCTCTACTTTTAGCTGTAGGCCTTAGAGCATGGTCAGGTCCTGAAACAAACTGTTCATTTTGTTTAGCATAACCTGGAGGACCACCTGCAAAACTGCTAGGTCGAGAAGCAGGTATCGGACTCACACTTGGCAGAGCAGTCTTATGTGAAGCAGAAAAGCTCGAAATTTCACCAAATACATCACCATCTTTGTCTCCAGATTTATCCCCATCACCAGAAGGAGTTGGGCTTGGAAGATCATCACTTGCAAAGGTAGTTTTCTGGCCATACTTCTGCTGGTATGAGGAAACATCCTTCAGGACATCATTTAAGGATGGATACAGAAATTTTTTCGAAGGCTCGACTTTTTCTGTCAAAGGTCTGTCAGGTGCCATTGGAAATGCTCCAAATCCAATGGGCTTTGGCACAGGAAAAGGTGGTGCATTATCTCGGGTGGGTGAGGGTAAGCTGTTTTCATCATAATCTGCATGAAGATCCAACAAGGGGCTAACCATTCTATTCTTTGCTGGTACCTCTGACCTGGGCAAACTAGAGCCACTAAATGGATTTGCTGCTCCTGATTCAAATGGTAGTCTCTCTGATCGAACCTGCCCAGATGGAACCACAACATTCAATGCATTGGTGCCACAATTGACATTTGGACCATTGGCATCGTCTTTTACATCCTCAAAAACTAACTGTCTCACACGACTATCCAGCTGTGCACAGAAAGAAAAACAGAAAATTGAGCTTTCGAGCACAACCGTACTCATAATGAGGCGCTAAAGCTACAAACTATACAAACCTCATCTCGCTGGTGAGGTGTCAGCATGTCTGAATATCTGTTCTTTATGTGGAACAGCAACCTAGGCATTCAAAGGAGAACATATTAGTTAAACAGAAAATATGCTAAGTTTACTCAGTAAATTAGTAGCTAAAGATGACTTTTGTTTACTTCAAGAGCATGTTCTTGTTCTGCTCCCTCTTCGGCATGGCATATGAATTAGCCACCTACAACAGTGCAATAGACGTGAGCCTTATAGTTGACAAAAGAAACCAGCCAGCAGTCAGTCTTACAGTGGTGATGGTGTCAATTGCTAGTCAGTCTTACAGTGGTGATGGTGTCAATTGCGACAAAGGCCTGCTGCACAAGTGCGTCCAGCATGGGCATCGGGCTACCGCTCTCTGGGAACAGTGGCTTCAGGCTCTCAAAGCAAGTGCGCAGGTGTGCACATGCGCCCTCAAATGACCTACAACACAACATCAATAACTGATCTCTCATCAACAGAATCAAACTCCATGTCCATCAAACACATTATCTTTGCCATGAAACATCAGTCCATACTTCTCAGCTTCCTCAATGGAAACCATCTCAAGCTCCTCCAGTATACTCCCCACGCGCTGGTCAAAATCCACTTCCTCCTCCTCCACGGTGACAGCGGCAGTATTACTACCCTCCACAGCCACCGACTCTGACTTCTCCAGAGCATCAGAGTCCAAGTCGATGGTCTCGGGCTGCGCTCGCGGAGGGGAAGAGGAGGTCTCCACGGCCTCCCCCTCCTCAATCTCGCCCTCTTCCTTCTCCTCGTCCGAGGTGTCCACGATGTGCTCCACCTCGTCCTCATCGGCAGCAGGGGGCGGCACGAGCGGCTTGTTCTGCACGGCCTGGGCCCACGCAAAGCTGTGGAACGCCGGCGCGTAACTCCGGGACATGGTGTACCCCATCCAAACCCTAGATCCCTGCGTCGCCGCCGACGGGGCCGTCCCGGCGGCGCCGACGCCGGGCGACTCCTTCTTAAAGTCGGCAGCGCTAATCTCCTCCAGCGACTCGGACGAGTCCCCGTCGGACGCCTCCCCGCCGCCACCCCCGGCGGTGACGAGGTCCCCGCCGGGAGCCACCACCGCCGACCGCGGCCGCTCCCTCGTCATCAGCCCGACCAGCCTCTCCTCGTCCTTGGGCGTGATCGTCACGCGCATGTGCCGTCCCGACACAGCGAGCACCTCCAGCGAGGGGCGGGGCAACAAATCCGCCTCACAGGCCTCGTTCTACACGGTCAAATCCGGCGACCCGGAGCTCAATCCGCAGCTCCCGACGGCGCCGACCGATCCCTCAACCCCCAAACCACGCCAATCGATCAGCGCCGCGTCAGATTCGCGAGACCCCGCGCCGGATTGGCACTGGATCGGAGGCGCACGGGGGGGAGAAGAGGAGAAGACAGCGCGAGGCCAGATTTGGGGGAGACGAAGGGGACTCGTGAAGCTTGGGGCGGAAATATATCGGAAACGTGAGCTTGAATCCGACCGTTAGCGTTTGATTTCGACGGTCTACGATGAGGACACGTCGCACGGGGAATGTGGCCTGGGAGGGGGATGGCGTTAGTTAAATGGATGGTACGCGGCATCTTTGCTTCGGTCATGCTCATGCTCATTCACTCCGCTGCTGCTTGTGCTGGGTTTTACTCGGTGCTATCCAAGTGTAGATACTGTATTCATGGATGCTTCTAGGATTTGGTTTTCTTTTGGGGGTTTTCCTATGGAATTTATTGTTTGGAGGACAAACTATGTTTAGTGCATTTCAATATCTGAATGCACCGCTGAAGAGATAATGATTTGCTTAAATTTATTGGGCTTGCTAGCTAACAATATAATGACTCTTTCTGGTTTCTGTTTTGCTAGGATTGTGGAATTTATTAGTTGTTTGATTGTAATTAGAAGGTGATGAGAAAGAAACTATCTGTAATAAGATAAATTGAGCAATGTATTAATTGATGGCAGCTATAATTCCTATTTGCTTCGAGCATAACTTGTGTTGCATTATTTAGCCAGCTCACATCTAAGATGGATGTTGTGGGATTTATGGCAGGAAGCACATTGTTACCTTCAAAAGAGAGGAAGGGTTGATAACTTCCATGTAACGAGAGGAGGGTTCATTGTTTTGGGGCAATGTTTGTTTTAATTTCACGCACCAATGTTGACTAAAGCATCCATAGTCAATAAAAATATCTCAAATCCACCAAGCTTATTTCAAACGGCTAAGTACAAACGTGCGAATACATTATTCAAGAAACATATGCAAAGCTAAGGTCAATCATAAATTTCAGACTGCTTTGAAAGAAAAAAAGGAAACCAGTAAATTGTTTATCACTCACAATAAATTACCGAAACTCAAAAAATAAAGTAAACAAACACCTAATACGAAATGTACACTAAGTCTTGTCGTCTGCACGCATATAGAACTTTTGCCCAATTCTATAGTGAAAAGTAGCGGAATAATGGGCTGATGAAGGGGGAAAGTGACAGCATGATGCTAACCCACTTGTGCCAGGAAAAAGAATAGGATATGTACAGCAAAAAGGAAAAGAGAACATGCATTTCAATCCTGTCCTTCAGATCTAAAATGGTCGAATTAGATGCCAAAAAAGAGATGACCGAATTGGACTCAAAATTTCCTTGAGTTTTTTCGTTAGAACGAACTAACTGATTTGAATATATATTTTCTTTTCTGAACTTAAAGCCCTGGCACCCGGTACAACAAAGAACGTGTTTGGTTCAAGAAAGGTAACGTAAATGTAAATATAATGAAATTACACTGGTACTATAAACGAAATGGATAAAAATGTAAACTTGTTTGGTTTAGCAAATGTATCGGCAATCAATTGCAAGCTTCCATCGTTTGCCAATTCATGGGGAAGCAACAAAAAAAAGCCCCAAATCACCAATCCAAAAAGGAATTCAAATCATGAACCTCCTTATCATGAGTTGATAATATGAACAATTCAGATCTGGCCAATTTTTGCAAACAAATCAACTATGCAAAAGACAAACTAACTAGAAACATGAGGAACATGAACATAAATTACATTGCCCTCACATGAGAATAGCATATGCAAAGAGATTGATCGAGGAATACAACTTCAGAACTCACGAGCTCTCATCTGCAGCAGTGGCTGCCCAACGCTGATTTGAACACTTCCACCATGCCTACTCAAACCCTTAGTGCTGTCATCCAGATTAGTACAGGCTGCTGCACATGGTCGTGGGGGAGAAGAGGTCATGGAGAATGAGGATGTCTAGGTCTGTAAGGGAGGAGAGAAGCGAGGCGGATGTCTTGCGGCGGTGGCGGCGGCGGCATCTCGCAGTAACCAGAAGAGAGGACGTCGTAGGGGAGGAAGAGATATACGGGCCGTATCTGGGCCGTATCGTTTTCAGATAACACCTAATTTTTGGTAGAATCGGATTTGTATTGGGTTGGGATCTAATACCAGGTAATCAGATTACAGAGGAAGCGAACCAAACGAGATTTAACACTATTTGTTATTGTTGTTATCAGATTACGTTACAAAATCGTGAAACAAACACCTTGAGAGTGCTTCCCTTCTTTTCTGTGGGAGTGAGTGCAATAGTACCTTTCCTCTATCGTCTGCCCCATGACCCACCATGCGCAGGCAGATCAGGATCTCAATCCACAAAAGGAGGGCAGTAGAACCGTACAAGGCAGTAGAACCGCGCCAGGAACCCGTTGTTGATTTGTTTCTAAATTTGGCATCCCGTACAGGACCCTAGAACCTCCGGATCTGGTGCTTTCCTTAACTGGAATGCAGTCTCAATCTAGGTCACTTCCATGTTAAATTAGTAATATCTGCTCTCTCTTTTGTAGGATTACCTGGTTCTTTTCACATTCAAATTTCGAACCATAGAACCATACTTCCTTTTTTTTTGGAAGAGAGTTTGACATTGATCAAGCAATAGAGTTACAATCAGCGTGAACAGCTTGAGCCATATTTGGTGGGCAAAAGTCCACCCAGCAAGCCGTTTGACTTTCAACACGAGCTAACATAGCAAGTTCATATCTAACCCTATTCTGATCTCGACAAGTCTTGTTTAGAATGACCTTTCTCTCATTAGACATCAGCGCCTTAATGTCCTCAACTAAATTGGAGTACCTTGACATGTACCTACTAGACTCCTTACACATTGTGATCACCTCAACGCAATCCATCTCCAAGATAATAGGCAGATTGGACCATTGCAAAGCTAACATGAGCCCTTCCTGACGTGCAGCAAGTTCCGACTCTAGAGCATCATAGTAGGTTCTCAACACATGTATCGCCATAAAAAGCATTGCCCCAGAGTGATCCCTTAGGACCATACCAGCACTAGCCGATTCATCCAGCATGAAAGACCCGTCCACATACAACTTGACCCAGCCCGGATCTGGAGGTATCCATACACACACCAAAGAAGAGGTGTTACTAGGTGTACAAAATCGAGCAACATCTAGAGCAACAAGCAAATGATTAACCAGTCGTTTACCTTTAGCTAGATCGGCTTCCGGGTAGTGTCAAATGAGCAACAATGTGTCCATATAACTACAGAGGAATCGTTGGGAGACTTCAACAGGAAGCGCCGGCTTGTCATGCGTAAGCGCGTTGTGCACATACCATATCCTCTAACATAGAATCAATACCATCATCCGCTGTGAGTTGCTAATGCAATCCAATAGCTCCACCAGCCACTCGGGTTCGGTATTCCAAAGTAGGCCCGCTGAGGATAAGTCCCAACATTCATGCATAGCTCCCCATAGACGTTGGGCATGTGGGCAGCAACACAAGGCATGAAACGTGTCCTCGTCCTCCATCCCACACAGACGGTAGGTTCCAAGAGGCTCCAATCGCCGGCCTCGCAAACTCTGTTGAGTAGTGAGGCCATCGCTCCCTATGCACTAGCCAAAAAAATTCACCTTCTGAGGAACCTTGCACTTCTAGATAAGCTGCTAGCTGTCGCTCCCTATTTGCACGTGTACTTGTAGTGTCCACTCTCTACACACATAGATCTTCCATAATAGATAATCTGTAAACACTACGAACAGAAAAGTTACCTGATTTTTCCAGATGCTAGGCCAAGAAATCCTCTGGATGCTGATGTGAAGGTTTGATTTTAACAATTGCGTCAATGTCTAGGGGAAGAAAATGCCTCCACGGGACATCCGTTTGCCAAGTCCCATGATGGTCAATAAGATCCGCAGCCCACTTCAACCGACATCGCCCCTTCCTGCTAACAGGTTTAAAATTAATGAAGACCCCGTGGAATTCATTGTTCCCGCCAGATACGCAAACGCGATCCATTTCCTGTATGCCAAATGAGCCCTTTTTGAGTAGTTCTAGCCCATACATAATGGCATGGCATGATGAAGATCTATTACCTGAGAAAATAGTATTCACCAAGTTCCCATTGGGGCAGTATCAAGCCTTGAGAACACGAGCACAAAGGCTATCTAGAAGCTGTAACAGATGCCAGGACTATCGTGCCAATAATGCTTGATTAAAATGGCACACATCACGGAAACCCAGCCCACCATGTCCCTTTGGCCGAGTCAAGTGAGTCCAGTCGAGCCAACGTGTTTTTCGTTTTTCGTTCGTCGCTCCCCACCAAAAGTTCCTGATAAGCCTTGCCAAATTGTCGCACACTCCAAGAGGTAGTTTAAACACTCCCATCACATATGTCGGAATGGCTTGAGCCACAACCTTAATCAATACTTCTTTTCCACCACTTGACAGGTAGCTTTTCCCCTACTAGCCTAGTTGTTTGCATAGCTTGGCTTGGAGATTCTTAAATTTTCATTTATGCATTCGCCCCTCCCACGTTGGAAGCCCCAGATACTTTGTTTCAAAGCCCTGCCGTTCCACTTGTAAACACAACCGAACTTCCTCTTGTAACTCCTGGGACAAGAATCACCAAAGAAGATAGAGCATTTTGCAGGGTTAATGTGTTAGCCTGTGCTGCCCGCATACATGTCCAGAATACTACACACTTTTACCAACTTGTTCCTCCGTCGCTTCAAAGAATAGCAAGATATTCGTCGGCAAAAAGGAGATGAGATATCCCTAGTGCTCACCGGCATACCTAGAAAGGGACAATCCGGTTAGCAACAATGCCGTTATTAAATAGGGCAGGCAAACCATCAGCCACAAACATGAAGATAAAAGGGGACAAAAGGTCCTCTTGGCACAGCTCGCGACTTAGAGAAAAGCACTCCAGCAGGGCTCCATTGAACTTGACGGAATAGCGCACCGTGGTAACATGTGACATAATCCAGCATGCCCATCGAGGAGAAAAACCCAGTTGTCGCATCATGCATTCCAAGAAGGTCTAATCCACCATGTCATAGGCTTTAGACAAATCTAATTTGTAGGCACATAAATGAGCATGCGGATTCGTACCTTGTTTTATATAGTGTAAGCATTCAAAGGCCACCAAAGCATTACTAGTAATAAATCTCCCAGGATGAAAGCACTCTGATTAGTAGAAATAATTTCACCTAGGACTGGCCTCAAGCGGTTCACCAAGCACTTAGACACAATCTTACATAGTTTGGTACAAAAACTGATGGGCCGGAAGTCCTTTTGCTCAGTAGGGTTCTCCACTTTCGGAATAAGCACAATAGCCGTGTGATTGACCTCAGGCGGCATATATGATGTAGCGAAAAATAACTTCGTCGCGGCGACAATCTCCTCCTCTAACATCACTCAATCAATGTCTTTGATAAAATCGTATAGGAAAACCATCTGCCCGACGCCTTTAGTGGACCAATTTGAAATAAGGCCGTAGCAATCTCCTCATCTGCAAATTCTTTACATAGCTGGTCATTTATATCCTCCGTAACAGGATTACCAAAGAGCTGTACAATGTGTTGACAGTCAATAGTAGGATCACGAGTAAAAAGCTCCTGGAAATATGACGAAGCCATATCTTTCTAACACCGCAAGTTTCGATTGTCACAATCCATCACCGTTTCCGCAACTTCTTAATTTTGTTTTTCCTGGCACGCCCCACCGCCCGGCTATGAATCTTTTTTGTATTACAGTCTCCCTCTTTAAGCCAAGAAATTTGCGATCGTTGCATCCATAGTATTTCCTCCTGATACAAGAGTTCGTTTAACTTGTCCGATTCGTGACGAATATCCAGATGATCAGCATTCATCAGCATAAGCTCCTCCAACCGGCTACGCGAGTTCTCAATGGCCTTTAGTTACATTGCTGCACTTCGTTCTTCCCCAAGACTGCAGTGCCAACATAATCCGACGGACCGTAGTATTAATTGCGCCAAGATCCTCTCTAGGCCTCGCCGCCTGCCACACCTCTGCGACAGTCTCGGCCAGCCCCAGCTCACGCTCCCAAAGGATCTCGTACTGCATGCACTTGGGTCCTTGCCGTTCCATCGCCTTCTGAGACAAGCAGACAAGCAAGGGGGCAATGATCTTGGAGGATTACCTTTGTTCTTTTCACATTCAAATTTCGAACCATACAACCGTACTTTGATCATATAGCTGGTGAGTTATACTATAGAGAAATATCCACCATATCATATACTCCCTCTGTCCACAAATATAAGGCGTGCATAAAATTTAAGGTTCAACTTTGATCAATAATTAAACCAATAATATTGTATTATATAACACAAAAGTGATATCATTTGAAAATATATTTGAATATGAATCCAATGTGTCATATAATTTAATATTATTAGCTTAATTGCTGGTCAAAGTTGAACATAAAATTCCGTGCACGCCTTACATTTGTAGACGGAGGGAGTATTGTAGGATAATAGCACACTCATTCTCACATGTTATTCTCACATGTTATGCTTCCGTATATGGTATACTACTGTCCAAACAATGCGAAGTACAAGAATGCATTGGGCATCAATACAACCATGTGTTTGTACTGTACAATAACATTCGTATAAGTTTAACGTTGTCGGAAATAATAAGATATAGATATACAAGAACACACTATATACAATATACGGTATTCTGTATTTGCACATAGAAAATGATGTATTGTAGTGGGTTATACACCGGATGGTGAGGAGATTACGGTGCAGGAGGCTACAGGGGTTGTACTTTTTGGTGAGTACACACCAAAGACGGTGACACCGATGGAAAAGAAGGTGTGTTGCGAAGGACAGAGGCTGTGGTGTACAACATCGGCAGGGGATGCACTCCCCGGAGCAAGGGAAGACAGGGTATCCGATAGCGCAGAGCTCGGGGACTGCTATATCTGGCATTGGAGAGCTCACGAAAAGTTGGATCTCGTGGCGACGACCCAGAGGGCAGTGGGGGTAGGAGGAGGGGAGTACAGGCATCCTCGAGGCCATCGGCTCTTGCAGCGAAGGGCTCGAGGACGATGGATATGGTGTAGGGCTTGGGACAGCAGACCTATCGACAATGACTCCATGGAGGCATTAACGCAGCAGATGGTAGAGGACGACGACTCAAAGAACAAGGAGATGATTGGGTGAATGCACAAGGGCGTAGAGCGACGGCTCTGGCAATGAAGGGACAGAGACAACACCAAACCTAAAATTGGGCTTGAACTTGTCGCCATGAGCACAATACAATGTATTATCTATGTGTGATTATGTTCCATCAAAGTACTTGCATAATAATTTTAAAATGAAAGAGAAAAATAAAAGGCCGCACGAATCTTGAAACATGAATGGGCGTAGATCAGCATGCGGAACTACAACATGCTCACCAATGCATTATTTTATAATATATATATTTTTTCATAAATATTGTATGACATGTAAGATAAGCCTTTCTCTTCTGCCTGGACCAAAAGCTGACATGAATAATGTTTAGATACAACTTCCATGAAGCATGTGAGAGATGAGATGCTTAACTATTAGCTTGGGCAAATATGATAAGGCACACAATACAGTCGTCTGATCGGAGCATTCATTCATGACTACCTGCAGATACGTTCCTCGGCCTCAACTTGCATACTCTCTCTATCAAAAAATGAGACGGTCTTTATTTTTTGGGCCTCCAATGCAAGACTTTAATATAATTTTCAATAATAGTACACTAGCAGAAATTATAAGATATATATTACAAAATATTTTACAACACAAATCATCTGACATTATTTTTATATAGTTAATCTGTATAGATTCACATTTAATAGTATCCAAATTTCCAAAATGTTTTGAATGCACGGATTCTACGGTAACCTATATTTCTAGAGGAATGGAGTACTTAACTAAACAATATTACGCAATGAAACCTGAAAAACTACTAAGCAATATGATGCAACGAAACAAACATAAATAAATCAAAGTACTACAGCAACAATAAAAAATCAAGTATACAACCAAGTTCCAAACCTAACAAAATTGTTCAAATTACACACGTACACACTCGGGCAACTAAAAATAGCAAAGAATATCTCATGAACAACGATATGCTAGACTGGAAGAGAGAAAGAAAGCTTGGCAAAATTCCATGTAAGAGACCAAAGGGAAGAGCAAGATTGATCAGGCGGCCTTCCCCGCCTCGGCGACGAGCTTGTCGATGAGGTCAGCTGCCTCCTGGATGGTGGTAATGCTCTGCGCATTGTCCTCCTCCACCGTGATCTTGAACTCCTCCTCCAGCGCCATCACGATCTCAACCTGAAACCGAACAAGCACAGCAAATACATGTTCAGAAAACACACGGCCAATCCATATCCCTCGATCCTGTCATGCGCCGCGGAGACGACGATGAATGACGAGGCACGCACCGTGTCCAGGGAGTCCGCGCCAAACTCTGTGAACTTGGACTCCGGCGTGAGCTTGGCGTCGTCCTTCAGGGCCAGCTGCTGCTTCACGATCTCCATGACCTTGCTCACCATCTCCGGCTTAGCCTGTCGCGTGTTCAGATGACCAGTTAGTCTGGGTGTAGTAGGATGGTTTACAATTTGCAGGTGAAAGTGCGCAGATAAGTCGAATGGTACCGCGCAGCAGACGCGAAAGCGAGGGGATCTTCTCCTCGTCGTCGTCGTCCCCATGGAGACCAGACTCCGGCCTGAAACTCTGCTTCCCTGCAACATTCAGTCAAGTGCAAAAACCAGATTGAGAGTCAGAACACATTTCAGGTGCATTGCCCCAAAACTTGTATGGATAAACCAGAAATGAAATACTCATGCTTCATCAAACAATGCTATTGGATCAATTGACAGGAAATCTTTCGACAGTCAGGTGCGACATGCACATTTCAGCAGTAAATGAAGTCTAGTTTGGTCACTTTAAGATGCAGGTAATTAACTAGATATCTGCATTCGGAACAAACATTTGGTGCATAAGTAAGAAGGGCAACATGCATGGTTCACCTAACAAACTGTATAGAAAGGACTTGCGGTGGTCATGGCATGAGGAACTGAAATTCTTTTTGACCTACACTTCAAATGAAGCCTACCTTCAAATGTTCCAAGGAATGAGTATTGCAACGGATTTTGAGGGGGCACTGCTAACAAGTTTTAGCTGTGTTATGCTGGCACATGTGGTGGGTCATACATACATATACATTGAATTGGAGCTTTCCTTTTATGCTTTCCTGACTAAACTTTTAAGTATGCGTAGGTGGAGTAGTTAAGAATATGCATGCATTCCCTCATTTATTTATTAGAATACTTAGCAATGAGTAACTAAAGCTCAGAAACACAAGAACAGAAACAGGACTGTTTAGTGTTTACGTACCTTCCAGCTACTCAGGTTGGGTCGCGCCGTGCACCCAAACTTGGCGGAGATGGCAGACGACGGAGTACCCATTGGCGCTGCTGCACTTAGCTCAATCAAACTGGACGGAAATGGTGTGGGGATAGGACGAGAGCAATGGAGACGGCCGGAGCCGGAGATGTGCAAATGCAGCAGTAGAGTAGAGACGGAGTTTGGCTCTGTGGATGGATTAGATGGGATGAGAACTGGGACTCTCAAGTAGCACGGTTCTGGCCACCCGCTCCAGTTCACTCCTAGTCCTATCTGCATGTGGGCCCGTCTGATGAGTAGTGACATGTAGCACGACGCCGCATGTCTCCTCCTATTCTCTTATCCTACTCTTTCCCTATTCTTTTTAAAAAGTCTATTTTCATCCCTATTATGAAGTTTAACTTTGATCTCTTAATTAATCAGACGAATTGATCCTTAATTTCTAATACCAAACAGATTTGTCCCCTGACCTCAGTCTAAGTGGTATAATTGATGACATGGTGGTGGTTCTGCCCACATAGCAGACTAGGCAACACAAAATCAATAAAAAAAAATAAAAAATGTAGAAAAATTAGAAACAATCACATAATAGGAAAACTCACAAAAATATCAGGAAAAATACCAACAAATTTTGATGAAAAATCACGAAATATTCTTAAAATGTCATAAAATTTAGGGAAAAAATCATTTCATGTTATTTTCTCTAAATTTTTCGTCTTTTTTCTATTTTTTTATCGATTACATTCATTCTGACTAAGCCCTACTTGTGTGAAACCATCGCCATGTCATCAGTCATACCGCTTTGGCTGGAGTTAGAGACCAAACCCATCTAGTATTAAATGCTAAAGGTAAAACTTATCTGATTTTAGAGTTTAAGAATCAAAACTAAACACAACCAGTTATCGAGAGACCAAAATTAGATTTTGTTTCTTTAAAAAAAATGCGGTGTCTCTTCTCTTATGCCCCAATTGAGAAGCCGGATTACCGTAGTAGGAATTTCTACGTTGTTCTACGAAATTTCCCTTGCTATTTTCGTCTTCCCAACAGATCAGTGCGGAACATTAGCAAATTTATCATTGTGCGTCTCCGAAAAAAAGTGCTCGATGTGCCTCAAAGGGAAAAGCAGAAATCTAAAAACAGATTAAGGTGACAATTAACAACTACCCTATATGCTCCACCAGTAATAGTACAATTTGTACAAGTTTTTCATAGAGTACAGAGACAATGTGTAAATATTTTGGGGTCCTCAATAAGAAAAATAAAAGAAGGAAAATGAAAGAAAAAGAAAGAGAGTAGTTTTAGACCTATAAAAAAAATAAAGCCTCCCCCCACACGAATAGTAGAGCAAGATCCAACGGCTAATCTCATTAAGTGAGATTGGCAAAAATCTTAGTCAACCCAGAGTTAACAATTACAAATTTTTACTAGGATTTGTTTGGATTATAGCAATCTTACATTCACCACTTGATATGGCAGAAAGCAAATAAGACTGGCCACCTAAGGATCGGTAATTAGTGGTCGATCATCCGTGCTTAGCGCGGCGGTCGCGGCGGTCGATTCCCAACCGAATTGTTTTTCGTTTTGGATAACGTTGGTTCGCTTGTAGGAGCTGTTTGCTCTGACACGTAGCTCCTTAGTTCCTAAGCTAAAAGAGCCTGAAACGGAATATTATTTTTTCTTTCTCTGTCACGACACAGCCAACCTTTCTTGCTATCCATTTTGCCCTCAAGCATACATGCATTAGTTACTTTTCATTATTACTTCTCTTATAATAGGAACGGGTAAGCTACATATAAATGTTTCTACTAAAAAAGTATATCATCACGGCCGTTTCAATATTTCTACTTAGACAATATTACAAACTCTTCATACGAATAGAATGAGCTCTCTACCTAAGTAATATTATAATTTTCTCTCCAAATATTACTAATTTAAATAAGACTTTGATCTTTAATTTCAGAAAAAGATGGTTTCAAATAAATGATACATTCAAAAATTGGAAATAAGTGATTTTCAAAAGTCATAAAACGCAGTCTAGATCAAAGGACATCCAAATAAGGTTCACAATCATCTTCAGCACCAACCGATTTCAGAACTGAAATGCTAAACTTTGGTTGGACATATCTAATCAGGTAAGTATCAAGTCAACACGGAGAGTACGCCTACTTTACAGACCAATATATCGTGAGAGAGCAGCCCACCAACCTTGTGCGTGCAAGTGAGGTCACAATCCTGGGCAACCCAACACAGATATTGTCCGTCTCTGCAGGGTAGACGAATTTGGATTGGGAACCAGGAGTGATGGCCTTACATATTCACGGTGGATTTGCGAACAGAACAAAAATTACTCTATTAATATATGTTCTACAGAATTGTCACATGCTTCACGAGAATGTAATGAGCGGGCCACCCGAGCCCGACCCGGATGGCAGCCCAGCGTCAGCGAGGGCGCGCTCCACCAGGTCGCACACAAACTCGGTGACCTTCTCACGTGATGCCATGCCGAGCAGGGCGAGGGCCTCGTCCAGGGTGGCGCCCTGGGTTTTGGCCGCCACCAAGCCAGTGTTGTGTAGATGGTCAGCAGCGAGAACGTGGTGTTCTTGTCCCTAGTGACGTCACTCTCGGCAAACACATTGGCCAGGCAGAGCGCGAGTGCCGTTAGGCCGGAGTCGGCTGACCTGTGTGCCTTCTTGCTTGGCCTTGCCTCCTGTTCCATGGTGCTCCAGCCTCTACCTTGCCGATGTCAAGATTGTATACGTGTTTGGGGATATAAGCAAGTTGACGGCGCTAGGATTAAAGTTGCTTGAAGGAAAAACTAAACAATATGTGTATGGCATAAAAATATCTACAAAGACATGACATCAGCTGACTAAACAATATAATGAGATTTTTTTGGAGTATCTGGTACCTTTCAGAGCTTCTATCTAATTGAGATCCTGATGTCTGGCAACTTCGAGTGAAGACAAAACTTTTGTCCAGAGATTGTTTTTCACCTGGACCTTCCGAGTGAAGGTCATTTGGACTATCCAAGCCCACACAATAGCTTTTTCTCTAGAGTGTTTATGTTGTCTGGAACTTCCGTGTGAGGTTTGTCCAGACACTCCGAGTGACGATAAAGTTTTTGTACCGAAGCTTGGCTTTTTTTGGACCTTCCAAGGGAAGTTTGTCTGGAACCTCTGAACTAAGACATAGCCTCTATCCTAGTGCTTTTTTCATCCACACCTTCGTGGTCAGGCATTTCTGAGTAAACCAAGTTGACTCCGCTTTATGTTTTGTTAATCTCCTATTCACCCCCTCTAGTCGATAGTCTAGACTATTTCAATTAGTATGAGAGACTAATGCTCTCATTATATTTCACCACATATAGAGATAGGATGTCTACTAGTGAGGGAATGCATGTGGGAAAATGTTCATACTTTTATGGTTCAGACTATGCTACTTAGAAATATAAAATGAAGATGCATTTAATGACCATCAGCCTAAGCATATGACATATTGTTGTTAATGGTTATGCAATGCTTAATGAAGGTGAGCTCACCGATGGTGATCACCGAAACATCCACCTCAATGCCCAAGCGATGAACACCATCTTCAACGTATTGAGCTTGGATGAAATCAATCAGGTGAGCATGCTTGAGGATGCTAAGACAATATGAAACATGCTCATGGAGATCCGCGAGGGAACTGCTTCCGTCAAGTAGTCCAAGCTCAATGTTCTAACAGGCAAGCTCGACCGCTTCACCATTGGGTGTGAACACCTCCAGCAGGAAATGTTAAAAGTGCTGAGTGCTTGATAGTGGATGCACCAACCATATGACCAGAGAAAAATACATGTTCACATCATTTGATAGTAGAGGATTACCACATAAGAACATCACCTTTGGAAATAATGTAAAAGGGAAGGTACTGAGTTTAGGTAAAATTAACATATCAAATGACCTATTCATTTTCAATGTCTTGCTTGTGACATCTTTGAACTATAAATTCTTTTCCATCTCACAAATTTTTGATTTTAATCCTTAGTGCAATTTCACCAAGCATGGAGTATTCGTGACTAAGAGTGATGATCACTCCTTGGTATTTAAAGGCTTTAGGAAAGGTAACTTGCATTTGGTAGATTTTCCCTTTAACAATTTATGCATACAAACATGCTTGTTGGCAAAGTCTTCTTTAGGGTAGCTATGGCTTATGAGTTTGGCTCATGTGAAAATGAGAAACTTCGATAAGCTTATCAAGGGTGATCACATACTTGGCATCAAGAACATGGCTTATGATAAAGAACACCTCTGTAGCGCTTGCCAAGCGAGGAAACAAGTGGAATGACCACATCCCGTCAAGAATGTCATGAAAACTACCAAGCCACTCAAGCTACTTCACAAGGACTTCTTTGGTCCCGTCATGTATGTGAGCATACGAGGTAACTCTTATGGGTATGTTATTTGATGATTTTTCTCACTATACTTGGTTGTTTTTCTTGCATGAAAAGGAGAGACTCACAAATTTTAAGAAATTTGCGAGGACTCAAAATGAATTCAAAATTAAGATCAAGAATGTGAGGAGTTACAATAGAACCAAGTTCAAGAACACTAATTTTGAAAAGTTCCTTGATGAGGAAGATATCAAGTACAAGTCCTTCTTCAGCTACATATGGCAAGAAAATAGAGTGGTGAAGAGGAAGAATCACACATTTATTGAGATGACAAGTACAATGCTTGATGAATACAAGACTCCTAATCATTTTTGTGCAGAGGCTGTCAACACCAATTTTCATGCCATCAACCGCTTGTACCTCCATCGACTCTTAAAGAATAGGCCATATGAGCTCATCTCCGAAAAGAAGCTAAATGTCTCCTACTTCCGCGTCTTCGGGACTGCTCTCCATTGGTGCTAAGCTCGATCTAGCCCTTGCTTCCCTCCTTCGGATTGAGAATTGACACCTTTGGATGGTGAAGTAATTTAAGATAGAGAAGACGGTAGCAGAACTTGAACACAATCAGATGTGCATGACGAAGAGCTTGAATACCTTCTTAGAAGAAAAAGCCACCGAGGAAGAGGAAGAATCAAGTAAGAGAAGACCACCAATATATCCTCCTCCTCTAACACCGAGAGTGACTTTGGACTCGCCAGTTCACTAGCTGAGGCTCACACATGGCATCTCGCTCACCTACACGGCACTTTCCTACTCATGCTCGTTGTACTCCGTCTCCTGATGCTACCACATCGAATCCTACCCTGACCGTCGACACCACGGCTTTGCCATCTGCAGTTTCTGCACCACCTTTTGCACCCGTCAATGACGCTTCCGAGGCTTAGCTTAGTTGAGAATAGTAGGCTAGTTTCGGTTGGGTAAAGAGGTTTTTAAGAGTTAACAAGACTTGATCTTATTGTGTTTTATGATGTCTTGTAAACTCTACTCTTTTGTGGTGATGACATGGATGCTTGTATCATATGCACTATGCTTATTTAATGCTCATATATCTTAGTACATCTTTTGCCATGATCATCTCTTATGCATAGTACCTTTTGACATATGCTTATCTTGAACACTATGCATGCCCACGGATTCCAAGATATAGGGAGAACTCTTTCACTTTCTCCAAGACATGTGCATTTTCATTCAAAGGTGATATCAAATAATGAACATATCTAGGGGGAGCTCACTCTATACCTTGGGACCCAAAAGAACTTCATATCGTTTTTTCACTGTAGCTTTAATTGTGTTCATCAATCACCAAAAAGATGGAGAATAAAATTGCATCTTGAACCCCTAAGTAGATTTTGATGATTAATGAAAAATAATTAAGTGATTAATTTGTGCATCAAGATGTTGATCAGGTATTTAGTACCAAGGCAAGTTGGAACAGGCATTAACGACCCTAAAAATAATGAAAAAGAGACAACATGGAACCAAAAAGGTTAAGGACTTTCTAGCCTTTTTAGTGATCCAAAAATCATATTGAGTATAGGATAGCCATAATATAAAGAGTGAGCTAGTCAACAACATGGAAGGAGATAACTTGTTAGGTGCTGAAAGAAAATCCATTCTAAATATCTTTAGAAAACTCTTTACATGAAACTTTTGTGTTCATCCAGAATGTCTGGACCAGTCTGCGGGAATGTCCGAGTGTATGCAAGAGTAGGTTCCAATGTACTAAGTGTTGTTCCGAATCCTTCGAGTGAAGTTCGTCTAGAGCTTCTATCTAGTTGATTTCCTGCTGTCCGAACACTCTGAGTGAAGATAGAGCCTCTGTCCAGAGATCGTTTTTCACCTAGAATTTCTTGAAGGTCACCCGGATTATCCGAAGTCCACACAATAGCTTTGTCTAGAGTGTTTCATCCTATTTGAAACTTTCAAGTGAGGTTTGCCTGGACACTCCAAGTGATGACAAAGTTTTTGTACCGATGCCCTGGCTTCGTCCAGACCTTTTTGAGGAAGGTTTGTCTAGAACCTCTGAACCATGATTTAGCCTCCGTCCTAGTGTTTTCTTTCATTCGGACCTTCGTGGTCTAGCACCTCCGAGGAAACCAAGTTGGCTCCATTTTTGCCTGTCGGGAACCATTGAGTGAGAATCTCCCCGAACTTTCAAGTGAGGATCTCTTGGAACCTCGGAGTCAATTTGTATTTCAGGAATAGAAGGGTTGATTTCGTTCGGAATCTCCGAGTGTCATCGGTCTAGACCCTTCAGATCTTGGATTTTCCTGAGGTTTTGAACTGTCTGGTATCTCCGAACAACACCCTCCGAGTAGTGTTTTCTCGCAAATTGCCATAGTGTTTGAACCCTAGAACCTTCGAGCGAGGTTGTCCGGAACTTCTGGGCAAAGATTTTTTTTTGTGAGTAATAGCTAGATTTTTAGGGAAAACTGTATAAGCCACCATCCTCCCTAGGTGGAGGGTCATTTGTGTCCCAAATCTTGAGCTACACATTTGCTCTCCTCTGTCTTGTCTTCTTGTGGAATCTTTGAGAGGGAGAAATCTTGAGAATTTGGATTGAATTTTCATTGAGCATCTGAGTAAGGGATTACCTCAAAGCTGGGACCAAGTTCCTATTACTTTTGAAGGTTGAGCATCCTAGATGGTTAGGTGTTGCTTAGAAGTCTTCAAGGTTGTGAAGAAGCCTAGAATTTGTGAAGGTTGCAATTCGCCTACTGCATGGTGAAAAACTACCACAAGAGAAGAGAAGTTACACATCGACAAGCTTCTTGAGGAAAGAGCATGATTTGGTGCCTGATTCGATCATTGGATCAAGCTTCCTCAATAGAGACGTAGAGCCTCGTTAAAGACTTGAACTTCAACAATATATGTTGTGTTTCTCGTGCGGTTGTTTCTTTGTACTTCTCTATATTTATTTCCTTACTTGTTTTGATCACTAACATGCTAGCTTTTGCTTAATGTTATAGAATTAGGTTTTGCGATTAGTTTTTATTAATCTCCTTTTCACCTACTTTTGTGGATAGCCTAGATCCTTTCATCTTGCCAAGACATGGTTGCCCTACTTGCCAGCGACAGAAGATTCACAGGCCTCTAAATGCAATCCTTTTTTTTTGCATTACCTTCATCCAACACGCTCGCTCATCTATGGAGAAGATGCAACAGTTGTAATGCTAGTTTTGTTCGAGTTGTGCATCGGAGGTAGATGAGTGAGCCTTCGTTGTTGCATAGACAGTTGCCAAATTAAGTTGTGGCTCGGTGATGACCATCCTATATCTACAGCCCCACCACCAACCTCAAGTGCACGTGCCAGAGCGATCACCGGGAGAGTCGCTAGAGAGGCATCAATTGGTGATCACGTCTAAGGCCCACAAAGATATTGGCTGCTGCTTTGTGTCAGAGTACTCAACCGAACAAGCTGCTAATCCCACCGATATTTTCTACGATTGTTGTGTCTACTTTATTTTTCATCTGATATGCCTTCTATACGGCTTTCCACCACTTTGTTCAGCTCTGTTCATCATAATGTTGTATCATGTAGCCTTGTTCTTTAATTTAATATAAATCTGGCTTTCTTTTAAAAAGAGTAATTCGTGCTTTTAATATTGGAATAGATATAGATTACAAAATACTCTATTCTATACCGTAGTAAAATCCAATTAACATATGACCGTCGCTAATCAGATTTTTTTTCGAGGGAGCGCTAATGAGATGGTTTGTTCTTATAATTGGTCCTTTACTTTGTTGTCACGGCCTCCAAACGAATCACCCTATCCAACTCCGTAGTATGAGTATATCACAAGTTGTTGCCATATCTTAATTGTATTAAGGGCCCGTTTGGAAGGCCGGTTTTAGGCCTAAAACCGGTGTAAAACACGGGCTTGGAAAATTATTCGGCTTGGGCTGGTTTTGGGCATTTAGATAGCTAGTTTTGGGCGTTTGGATGGATGATTTTGGGCCGGGCTGAAACCGTCGTTTTGCCTAATACACCCGTAAAAATAACACTGCTCCCCACAGCCCATTTCTAATCCGCTCGGCTGCTCCCTCACCTCCACAGTCTTCTCCCAATCTCCCGTGCTCACCGGCGCCGCCTACCCGCCTCTGTCCACGACCTGCAGTGTAGCCTCGCGGCCTCGCCAGCACTGGTAGTCCTCTGTGGCTCCGCCTCCGCCACCCTACCAACAGACCATGCCGCGACCTCCGTCCCCTGGAAACCCGACGCCTCACCACGACTTCGCCGGCGCCTGCCTAGGACTCCGTTGACGCCTCTTCGTGATCTGCCGAGGCGCTGACGCCTCTGTCTGCCGATGCCTCACCGCCCTCCCATTTGGCGATGCCACGCCTCCACCTAGGTCACCACTGCCGCCGCTTGCTCCACCACCGCGATCTGCCGCCACCAACCTCCTCCCGTCACTGACCTGAGCCACCGCCGACCTGCTCTCGCCTCTCCTCGCTGAGATTTGCCTCATCCTGCCGCTCCACCTCTCGCTACCGAAGTGGGATCGTGAGGAGCGGAAGGCGCCGGAGCGGGAGGAGAAGGAGCGCCCGGTGGCCACGACGACCTCCAGATCTCGCCGCGATGGCCTCCGCCGCTATTCGCCTCCTCCTCCTCCTCCTCTGGTGTAGCCGTGTTGCGGCAGCGCCGACGAGCCACTGAGCGCCATGGCGAGCTCGGCGCTAAGGCGATCTCTTCAGCCACGCGGCTCGCTCCGCCGCCTCCTCCCTTCCCAATTACAGGTGAATTAAATTACAAGAGTTTTTGTGGGGACAAGTAAATTACAAGTGTAGATTGTTTACAAGTGTGAAATTTTAGTAAACTCCCAAACGGGGCCTAATTGTTTCAATAATTACAATCAATCAATGTAATACTCCCTCTATCTATTTTTGTAAGGCGCATTTCTCTCAGTGGCTAATACCAATGCATGCTAAACAGTTACTGATTTACCCCCATTTAATCCCGCTTGATCCCTGTTAAGCAAGCGCATCACGCGTTGCGCCCTGCGTAATTGCTTGTGCGACGCAAGAGCTGCTGGATTTGCATCATGCCTGCATGTTGCATGCAAGAGCTGCTGGATTTGCATGGATGCATGAGTTGCTGGATTTGGATGCATGCTTGAAGTATCAATGGTGACCTTCCATATGCCTCTGCAGTGCTAGCGCGTATATGAAGTCTTTAGTTGTTTGATTTCTTTTTTTGTGTGGCCATTCTCGCCCGCGACGTCGCTGGCGACCTCGCCGTGGCAGTGCCCAGCAACGATGGTGACAACCTCGTTGTGGCCGTGCCCGGCGACGTAGCTGGTGACCTCGTCGGTGTGTTGTTCCATTTCCTCTCTGCTCTCTGCTTCAATCGCTTTTCCATTCACATACGATGTTCTTTGCTTCAAACGCTTTTGCATTCAATCGCTCAGCAATTAGTACTAATAGCAGTTATGGCAATGACTCAATTTCGAAGCGTCACCGAACGTGCATGGCAAGGGTAGCAGAGGAAGAAAAGGGGCAAAGTTTTATCAGGAGAGGAAATGCGCCTTAGAAACCTGGACAAAATCAAATCTGAAATACACCCTATATAGATGGACGGAGGGAGTACACCAAATAAAAAAATCAGCTCAATTATTTTAATCCTGTCAACAACTGTAATAAATCAACATAAATCAAGAGCTACGATAGAAGAAGAAAACAATCGACATAATTCAAAGCTACAAATTCAAGTTCTTATTAGTTATTTGTTTTAAGGAGTGTTTATTTAACAAGCGATAATTTATCTTTTGATTAAAGTCGAATTTTCCATCACAAGATCAACAAACTAGCCTCTCCAAGTGATGACTATAATGAGCGACCACCTCCGGATTTAGAGCACCCTGTGCCTTTGGTTCCGCCCTGAAGAGACCGTAAGCAGCCTAGCACGGACTCGGTGCACTGCGCCACATTTGGTTCAAGCTCAAGTCAGATAACTAGGTTTTCTGGCTCAGATCCACCGACAAGTGGGACTACTCGTTAGGTCCGTTTCAACCACACAAAATGTAGTCTTGTAACACATTGCAGAAAATATGAGAAACATAAATCCACTCATATATGAGAGCCTGTCTACCATCACCACTATTTAACATGTTTTAAGATTTGTGTTCATATTTTATAAAACATACCTCCCATTTCATTTATTTTTCATCATGCAATCCTTCGTATTTTGCACAACACACCTCTAATATTTCATCTCATTCTTCACACCAACTAAATTTCACCATATTAGTTACATATATTTTTAAACATGCTTATGATTTAATTTGGGATTAATGCTAACTATATTTCGGAACTAACCACATTAATTGTAACTACATTTCCGATTACTAACCACATTAATGTTTTTCACATTCTGGATTATTAACCTTTTTTTGCATTTTATTTGGATTACTAACCAAAATTTTTACTAATCACATCAATGCTGACCATATTAATGTTTTTCACATTTCGGATCCTCATTCTCCATACATTTAGTGAACGTCAACAAACTTTTTGGATCATAATCAAGCATTAATGGGAGAAAAATTGTACGACCAGATACAGACCTCACCATAAAAGTAATCACCAAAATCCATGAACAACCTGAACAAAAGAATGGGAAAAATACAGCGTCCCATTCCATGCATGGATCATTCCGATCTCATAAAAGAATGGAACAAAAATGTAGCGTTCCATCAATCCATGCATTGGATCTGAACAAAAGAATGAGAAAAAAATGCAAGACAAACAAAGGGATCCAGCAGGGTCTTGTGTTGGCGGGTCTCGTTATTGGAGGCTCACCGGCTCATGGTGGCCGGAGGTATGTGATAGTGGTGATGCTTGGGGAGGCCAGAGATGGTGGCGGCATATGTCGTGGAGGGTGGAAGAGGTGGCGGAGCGACTCGACATCGGTGGATCCGGTGGAGGCTATGGTCGGCTAGGCCAGATCCAACGTCGGCGGCGGCGGTAGAGCGCGAATCTAGCAGCGGAGGAGGCGCAGGTTATGGAGGGCGGAGGAGGTGGCGGGGCGACTGAAAGAGCATCTAGGTCCCAAATTGGTTTTGATGGTTAATGGCAACTCAAACTGGAATCTAACGTTTACATTGAGTGTAGGCAGGTTAGTAGGTTCTAGAAAGAAGGGTCATTAGGAAAAGGATGACCACCAAAAAGGTACAAGGGTGGTTTCCAGGACTAAGGAATGACTGTGCTAGGCAGCTGTGCCACAGCTGTGAAGAAGCCGGTGCTGTGCAAGGAGTTGCAAGCAAGGTGATGGTGGCTTGATACATCAAGGGCCGTGACTGCAGTTGGTGGGCAGGTAAAGCCTAGATTTGCTAGTTTCTTTGAGTCCATAGGAAAAACCCGTACTACCAGGAGGGATGATGCAGTAATGATCTGTGGAGGTTCTAATTGCTCAATGCTCAGGATGTTGGACAGTGGCACTAATGCTTTGAGGTTAGTGGCCCTGTGTCAACAGTTTTGCACAAGTGTGAAACTGGTTTTATGCTTGCACTCTGCAGTGCTAGCAGTAGAAAACCCTAGGGGTTAGAGTCACCGGTGTGACACAGCGGTGTCACAGGTGGTCTAGCGCTCTGTGACTCAGGTACATCTCTGTACCAGGGGAGAGCTTGTAAACACTAAGGAACCTGCGCTGCGATGGCTTGTCTGCTGAGTCGGAGGGTTGTCGGAGGTTCTCTCCTTATTAGGTTTCAGAGAGTGTTGTGCGCTGAGGGCATGTCATGTGCCAAGACCGGGCTGAGTAGTGCTGCTATGTCAGTTTAGGGTTTACCTGTGTGTGCCTCCGGTGACACAGGTATTGGTCTGCTTGAGCCGGTTACAGTTGGGCGGAGTGATTGGCTGTGTCACCGGTGGCTGACACCGGTGATCCACTTAATCCTACGTGGCAACTGTGTAATGGTCAAGTTCCTGTGAACCCTATAAATAGGGGACCAGGAGAGGTCTTCGACCTCAACCAACCTTTGCCAATCCAGTGAATCATATTCAACCGTTGCAAAGCCTCTTCCCACCGAACAAAAGCCAAAGTTTCTTAAGTGTCAGTTCGAGAGAGTTAGAGTTCTTGAGCAAAGAGTATTAGTTCCTCCAAGAGTTGTTGCTGCTAAATCTATTACTCTTGGAGTGTCTACTCCTAAACGGGCGTAGGAGTCGCTGGTATCACCCAAGCTTGTGTGAGCTGAACCAGACGTTTGTGAAGGTGAATCGAAGTCTATCTGCTGCAAGCAAAAGGACTTCCACAAGTAAAGGAAGAGGCCTGAACGTCAGATACTCGGAGAACAAGTACGATTCGGTGCTGGCGATCTCTTCGGAGTAGCCTCTCCAACGGAGACGTACCACTTTGTGAAGAGCTGGAAACTTCGGTGAAAAACACACTGTCTTCTTGAGTACTTTCCTGTATTGTCTTTAGCTTCCTGCTTGCTTGCTTGCTTGTGAGATCTTAGACTTATTCTGTTCATCTGTTATAGATCTCCTTTATACCTGTGTTTCATTAGCTGTGTCTCAGTTGCTATATGTCTTATCTCACACCTGAGTCAGTTACCTGTTACACAGGCACATTGATTGCTTATCATTTACTAAGTCCTTAAACACCTGTGTTAGGCACCTGTGTGACAGCTGCATGCTAATTTACACATCATCTATTGCCTGTGTCACTCACCTGTCACACAGCTGGCTAATCATGGTTCCTGTTTAAGGCTTAACCTGTTCAATCAAGTTAAAAGAAGTAATTTTTGTTAGCCTCCTATTCACCCCCCTCTAGTCGGCACCTTCGGTCCTTTCTGTGACTCAATGTTGGTGGATTCGGTGGAGGCACGGATCCGGCGTCAGAGGCGGCCCTGGGGGAGGTGGTCTGGGTCAGAGGGGGCGTCGGTGGTGGTGAGCCCTGGATCCGACTATGGTAGCGTCTGGGGAAGTTGATCCGGTGGCGTCGGCGACTGGAAGAGGCGGCGTAGGTAAACCTCAACATCGGTGGCGCTGGAGGAGGTGGTCGGGGTGCATGGCGGCTCGCATCTATGGTGGGAGAGAGGAAGTGATAAGGATGTTGAGAGAGATGAGTGGGGGAATGATTGAAGAGAGAGATGAGAGAGAGAGATGAGAGAGGGTTATACTATATACATTACATCTATTTAATATGATTATATTTTAGGCACTAAAATGTAAAATATATTCTTAAATTGTATTGCAAAAATCATGGAATATTTCGATGGTTGAGATAGCAGGTGAAGGCTTAACGGTGGGTGGAAAAACCGCACTCCTTTCTAAATGGGGATACCTAGGCAGTAATCCAGTTTTGACTCTAGGAACGTCGAGTCTTGCAGCGTGGCATGTCATCCTGCCTAGCGGAAAAAAGCAACCTCGAAGGTTAGTTTGTTAGGTTGACCCAATGCTCACCAACAAGTGCCTCATCCGTCAACTCAAGTAGACAAGCAGTCCACCTGATTAAAGCTGACGCTTAGCACAAAACCAAAAACAACTGCTACTTCAAAAGCAACTGCGAAAATTTCCCAACCAAATAAAAACAATCGACCCATGCGTTGTGACTATAAGTTCATAGAAAAACACCCCACGTACCAATCACTCCATTCTCCGGCTCCCAATCATCGCAACGATTCTAGAGTGGTTGGAGCGATCGAGCATGGCAGCTGCAAAGGCTTCTTCGCATGCCAAGCTCCTCCTAACCTTGGTGCTGTTCCAGACGCTCGTGTACACTGCCGCGCCGGCCTGCTCCATCGACGCCATCTACAGCTTCGGCGACTCCATCGCCGACACCGGCAACCTCCTCCGCGAGGGCCCCGTCGGCTTCTTCTCCTCCATTGGCAGCTACCCCTACGGCCAGACCTACCGGAAGCCCACCGGCCGCTGCTCCGACGGCCTCCTCATCATCGACTACTTCGGTAAGCAAACTTCTCTGGGTTCATGCATGCGGGCTCGTGTGTTCTCTGATCTGTGTGGTGAAAGAAAGGACTGTGTTTTGGGTGCGTGCAGCGATGGCGCTCAACCTGCCGCTGATCAACCCGTACCTGGACAAGGGCGCCGACTTCAGCAACGGCGTCAACTTCGCCGTGGCCGGAGCGACGGCGCTTGACCGGACGTACCTCCTGCAGAACGCCATCATGATGCCGCCGGGGAACATGCCGCTCAGCTCCCAGCTCGACTGGTTCAAGTCGCACCTCAACGCGACGTGCCCTTCACAGGAAGGTACTTGCACGCAACAAGCAGAGGTCTCACCAGAAACAGGGGTTTGCTCTGCTAACTGCTGCTCTGTCACCATGAGAGTAAAAAAAGAAGGCAAAATGGTCGTGAAATGGAATATTTGTCTTTACATTTGTAATTACAGATTGTACGAAGAAGCTCGCCGGAGCCCTGTTCTTGGTCGGGGAGATCGGCGGGAATGACTACAACTACGCCTTCTTTCAGAAGAGGTCCATTGAGGCCGTGAAGGCATATGTGCCACAGGTCGTGCAGAGCATCATGGACGTCGCAAAGGCAAGTAACCAGGGCTATGTTTGGATAATGATAATTTTGTGCTAGTAATCTTGCACAGAATATCCCTGTGAAATTTCTTCTGGCCATTAACCCACAGCTAGTAGGTAAGTAGGTATAGATAGATAGGTTGGTGGTCAGATTACTCGCATTTCTAGCTGATCACGTCACTAGATGTGTAACAAGAGTAGCTAATTCCAACAAAGCTATTGCAGTATTTAACCAACAAGATGTTCATTTAAGGACACCTTCATGAGAGTTCGTTGAGCAGACCCAAACGCCCTAACGTATATTTGCTTTTCATCAATTAATTAGGAGGTGATCGAGCTCGGAGCCACCCAGATCATGATACCGGGGAACTTCCCCATCGGGTGCTCGCCGAGCTACCTCTCCCTCTTCTCCGTTGCCGGCTCCGCGGACCACGACGAGAGGGGCTGCCTCAAGAGCTACAACTCCTTCGCCACGTACCACAATGAAAAACTCCAGGCAGCCATCGACGGCCTAAGAAAGGTCAACTCCGACGTCTCCATCATCTACGCCGACTACTACGGCGCCTTCTTGCACCTCCTGGATCATGCTTCCGTTCTAGGTAACGCGTCAAAAATTCAGATACTCAAATACGACCCGCGTGAATCTTAAAAGACCCGTTTAGACGCAAACAAATTTTCTTTTCTTATCTCTATGGCACATAAACTACCTCTTGTCAAATTTTTGTGAAATTCCTGTATTCTGAGCGGACCTAAAGCAGTTACCACGCATGTTCTGACCTGTGTTGTCAGATCATAGTTGACGCGCGCATGTCTCTCTTTGCAGGGTTTGACGATGGGTCGCTGCTCAAGGCGTGCTGCGGCGTGGGCGGGGAGTACAACTTCAACATGGACCTGATATGCGGCGCGCTGGGGACGAGCACGTGCGCGGACCCGGCTCGCCACGTGAGCTGGGACGGCATCCACCTCACCCAGCAGGCCTACAGGGCCATGGCGCTCTCCATCCTCATGGAGGGGTATGCCCAGCCTGCCGAGAGCGTGCAAGAGATATGGAGCTGCTAATACGGTGTTGTAGCAGTGTAAATCTGGCCTTATCATGGAGGCGTTTGCGCTGATCGATTTGGCTATCCTGATGTCGGTTGATATTCCTAGGTGCAGAAGGAATACTGAGCACGAATACGAATAAAATGTTTTAGCCAGGGAAATTTAGAAATTCTCATATATATCAAGAGAAAAAAAATGCATCATTTATTATTGTGATGGGGCCAGATTACAATGGCTTCCGTCAATTCCCACGAGGAAAAAGAGAAGAGAAAGATATAACTCATCTATTGGTGTATTCGGATTATAACAGTCTAAATTTTATTTATAGCTTCTCAAATATGTATATACTTCATTTGGTTTCAAAAGATGGAATCACGTACTGAGTCTACTTTTCTTTTTGCGGGTGAATATACGATTCTACTTAACTCGGCTGTGAATAGAGCCTACATGTTTCTTCTATTGTTTAACATCTAAAAATAATGTACTATCGGCAAAACGAAGTGTATTCCGAGAAAAGGGTTTTCTAAATGTAGCTAGAGATCTTACGAGGGAAGCCGTTGTATTCACGTGGGAACAAGGTAATATGAGATTGTAGAGTTGAACTGAAAATATATGCAAAAGACGGTTGAACTGAAAATATATGCAAAAGACGCATATATTCTACCTTCCTCTAAGAGTTCCGCATTGTATTTTACATTTACCGTTCGAACTCAGGCGGCCTTCGAGAAAAGCCAAATCTCGCGTATGTGTAGATGGCGTCGTTGATTAAAGTGGATGTAAATTATATATCTTAGTCACCAATACTAATATTTATTTCCGAACTGTTTGTAGCTTTTGTATTTGGTAGAAGCGATAAAATGCTAATATCAATGGCAAAGAAAAACAGACGAAACCAAGAACACGAACCGATGAGATGGCCATATTTCTTTTTCTTGGTTGGATGATTTAACAAAATAAGTGAGCTAACCTTTTGACTTATACCCATGACCTTTTTCTATGTTTGCTTGTGGGCAGGTCATACGACCTTGTCTATAGTGGATTCTAGTGGGCTCCAAGAACGAACGTTTCGTAGAATTAGTACTTCTGTTATATTGGTATTTAGTTGTAGTAAAGTTTACTTACTCCTCAAATAAAAGTTACAGTAAATTTTATTAATATTGCTTTTTTTGAACTTAATACTTACTATATGTAATTTTATAATTTATTATTATTATTCATGATTTGGTTATTATAATTTATATGTCATTTGTCAAGTGATTTATTTTCCGTGTTTGCATTTGCTCTTTTCGTTTTTCAAATTTTTTTATTTGATTTAGTTTATTCATATATATGCATATAACTATAGAGTTGCAGATTCTATATGATAGTTTCACATTTTAAAACTGTGCAACTTTAGTTGTTAAATTGTGCAATTGGTTTTAGTTCTTGGTATTTATCTACCTTATAATTAATTTTTTTTATTTATGTAATTTATAATTAATTTTTTATGTTTATGGCTTAGAATTTTATTTTTTATATTTATCTAGCTTAAACATAATTTTTTGTATCTGATAGCTAGATATTTTTGTATTTATCAAGATTTCTAATTAATATTTTATATATGATTCAATTCTGTTCGTAAATATCAACATAACTTACTTTTGCAGATTCTTTGTATGTAGTTTCACATTTTGAATATGTGTAACTTCATTAAAAAATGTCCATTTGACATTAATATTTTGTATTTATCTAGCTCAAAATTTAATTTGTGTACTTATCTAGTTTATATTTAATATTTTTACTTTTTATAGCTTAGAGTTAAATTTGTGTACTTGTCTAGCTTAGAATTTATTTTTTAAGCCTAGAATTGCACATTTTCAAAATGTGGAATTTAAAATTTGAAAATGTGCAACTTGAGTTGACCAATGATTAGTCATCAACTCATTCTCTGAGATTCACGCATGGATGGGTTTCATTTTGCATTGGTATAATTATTTTTCTTTTATTTGATTTATTCTCTTTTTTTAACTCATCGGATAGGTGTAGAATTTGTTTGGGCTTTTTTCTCTTTCTTATTTCTGAAATAAACAGCGGGCTTCTTGATCACGAGACCCACTAGGAAGGTACAACTCTATTTTGGGCTAGTAAATGATGCATGCAAATGTGGCCTCTGGACAGCCTATGTGCTTTTGGGGTTTGACCTTTTGGTAGATGTTATCTATCGCCGCAAAGACAGTCCCTGACCTTTATGATGGAAATATAAAACTGGATGATAAAAAAAAATACTCGACAACTAGTAGTTAAAGTCTTGTAGCCCATGAGGAAATACTTCTTGGGTATGACTCGGTACACAAATCATCACAGTGCAAAACTCTATCAAATAAGCTAAATGGATTCAAAAAATAAATATGATGTAAACATATCGCCATAATAAATTGATATGTTTGAGTTGTTTCTATACTCTAGAATTTGCCTATTAACTTAATCAACTAAACCACATACGATTTTATTGGGATAAATCAAATCACAATGCATCCTGGATGCAGGGAAGAGAAAGGGTAGATAATGAGATGGCAACCTATGGGGATTTCTTATGGCAGCCAAGGAGAGACGTACGAGGAAGACAATTCTGAGATTGGAAAGTACATAATTATTCTCATCTCAGTTGTTATAACTTAATCCTACTTGATAGTAGGATTCTATTTTTTCTATTTTCTACGATTAATATTGGAATTTCTAGAGAGTTTATAGTAGTAGACAGATAGATAGGATGCTCAAGCAATATGATAGCAACAAATTTATTTTAGTTTGTCGTGCTTACAAACTAATCAAGAAGTAAAAAATCTTGCTTTTACTGACTAAAGTGCATAAAAGAACTTATACATAATTGTTAATGCATACTCAAAAGTTTCAAATTTAAAACATACTAAAACACAAATAATTTAGAGTGAGATTACAAGTCTCCAAGCAACTCGAGCCTCATAGAGACCTAGGCTTTATCTTTATATTCATTTGCATGGATGCTGTAGACACATGAGAAGGGTACATCCAAAATAGGTCTAAAAAGGGATGCCTATGGCTGCCGTTAGCCCAACTCATGACGATCTCATGTACATGTACGTTCTCTATGTTTTAAAGTTGTTAATTGGATGGATAGCCTGAATATTTTTTGTTTAATATCTTTTATTTTTTTCCAAGATGCCTACTCGTATTTATGGAAGTACCCATGATATCAGAGCAAGACACCAAGCTTATAGTGAACATTGAAGATGTCTGTAGGTTTAGGGGCATATTATGTTGATTTAGTATGTATGGATGGGCATAGTGAAAATTGTATAGCTATTTGTAGAAAAATATTTCATGCCTATAAGATATCCAATATTCTCCAAATGTGCTCCCACGAAAATATTGCAAAACTTGGAAAACCAATAGGACTATGGGAGGATGAAAGAAACAATCTAGGTTATACTATATTTCACAATTTTGGTGGAGTCTTGAAGTGGAGAGCACATCGGAATTGACACCATCAATTTTCGGCTTTACTAATAAAGACTTCAAGATTATGTCATTAGTATGATTATTGCTTATCATATTTCATTTGAATTCTGAATTAAATATTGAATACCTAAGTCATCATATCTGAAGTTAAGTAAGTCGATGATCAATATTGATCTCTATGACTACCCATTCTATCTTCTTGTTAGCAATTATAGTTTCGCCTAGTGATTGGACGAGCAGATGCTTTTCCAAAGAACTAGTCTCCAAGGTATTCCTTTCATGAACTTTTGCTCTTACCACAAACTTGGTTGCCTTTTCTTTCATCTTATTTAGCATTTTTACAAGAACTTGTTTTGATTCTCCTAGGTTTCTCGTCCTTCCCACCTTTCTCCTTGTCTAGCTTTCCTATCTTCTTCGATCTGGTGTATATACCTCATGAAAACTTCTTTGGTGCTAAATCTTGGTGATGGTAGTGGTAATATACCGTTGCCTTCTCTTCTACTGGCCACATCCGCCTTAGCTTTTTGTTGCCTCCATTCTAGCCTTACCCTTTGCCCCTTTCTGAACTTGTTTAGCCTCCATCCTATGGTCTTTCTCACTTGGCCTCGTCACTCTCCTATTTTGTGATATGAAGCAAACTCAACAATATGTCTAAACGACATATATTAAGTTTGTCATCTTCATAAGCACAACTCAAGCACTCATGCAGAGAGCAAAAAAGATTCATAACCTTGACTAAGGCACACAATTTGTTCAAATGTGATAGACCTAGGTACTCAATATCTAAGGTGTCCAGAACAAAAGAAAAAAACAAGATGTTTAATGTGCCGGTGGAACCACTTTTATTTCAAAAATACCATTTTCAAAACTCATTGCCTCCTACAGAAATTTACGTGATCCTAACGGTCTCGAGTGCATATACTTGACGATTTCAAATGCCGCAAATATTTCCAAAGACTGCCTTCCCGGTAGTCATGATTTTCTTGATGGGATGTGAGACGTCTACTTGCTTCCCTGAATTGGCATGCGCTACAAAGGCGATCCTCTACTCCTAAGGGAGTATACTAGAGCATCTTGGGGGCATCTTTTGAGGATTTTCCCCAGGAGTCGCTTGGGTGCGAGATGAAGATGAGTGATGGAGCATAGGCAGATGACAAAGCATAGATGATCGTCGAGGTCATGTTGGATGACAGAATCGTGTTAGACGTCGAGGTTGTGTCGAATGATGGCGTCGTGCAGATGTGTCGGGATCAAAAGTCCACAATATGGAACTTCAAGTGAAATCACCCACTAAGTCGAAAGGTCAACCCCGACCTCAACCATTGGGCACAAATTCCAAGAGGAGTGGAGTGATATGGCTTCGAATAGTCCGAGGTTTCAACCCCGAACTCTTTCTGGAAAATTAAAGCACGTATTAAGTAGGGTGATATGGTCTCGTCACTCTTTTCTCGCTAAGCCAGAACTTCAACTACAAACTCGTCCCGGCAAATCAATGTTCAGCTGGAGTATGATAATATAGTTTCTATACTCTCAGTGGAAGAGTCACTTCATAGGGGTGATCACACTTAACAATTCTATATCATAGAATCTACAACCTTACCCACACCATACGCTTCATAATCATACACACAAGGCACATGAGACAGGTAAGAATAAACAAGTATCACAATAGTAACTCTATGAGAGAAACTGCAATAATACAAGTAGTTCTTATAAACTTAACAACTTATTCACATAGAGGATCCCAAGATCAAAACTTAAGTACACAATGGAAAATATATAAGTGGCTAAGAAGCCACAAGGTTAGGCCAAAAGTGGCAGCAAAACAAACTAAGCTGCCAAACCGTAGGTAGGACCACTGCTTGGGATTTCCAGTGACTAGTCGTAGCTAGTGTCGATCTCGATATAGAAACTATCATCTGAAGGGATGATCTCCTCTGCGGAAAAAATGTCAACGGTTGCAAGATGAGTACAAAATTATACTCCGCAAGACTTACAAATGTCAAGCAAAAAATAGTACTAGATGCAGTTGTGTATCAACAAGGGGTGATTGTAGACTGTTTTGCATAAAGCCAGTTATATATTCTTTTGACAATAATCTTAAATAGGAGAAAATCGACTACTAGATTTCTTTTAAAAGGGGTAAGCCTGATTCTTCAGTGATAAGCCCTACAGGGATGTACATCTTTACCTACACGTATCGATCGGCTCTTAATGCCAAGATCATCGACACACTTCACTAGGTGTGTTGGCAGAGGGTGATTGCACGACCATTACAATGCTTTCGACCTTAGGTATAAGACACTCTTACAGGCCATTCCATGTACACTAGTCCAACCGTAACTCTGACATGGTCCCATAAGTTGAGAATCGAGGTACATCCCCAGTCTCCCAGACTGTGTGTCCATCCCACCCTTATATTGAGGCACCACATCATTTTTTACTCACACGACAACTGGAAACGGCAAACTAATGCAGCTCATACACTAAGTTTAGGCAAATTATTTAGTCGCGGGTGGCCCATTATTCCACCCGTGTAGAAGTACGCAATCTTGGATTAAAAGGATATCGAGAACCGGCCTTGCGGGAAAACAAGACAACTCACCATGCTCCCAGCCATGGCCTCTCGTCTAAGCTCAATAATTATTAGTCATGTTCATTAATTACTCCACAGTAATCACCTACCGAATCCTACACTTAACCCAACCATTCTGTGTCAGCCTATCTGTCATCCAAAGAATTACGACTTTAACATCTAAGCATGTCTAAGTATGAAATAACAACATAAGTAGTACAAGGGTATTGACTATACTAGTCTAAATAGGTTAGGGGGTGGTGGTGTTGGTTAGGATGACAAAGTAAATCCATACAAAGAATATGGGTCAATTACTTACCTGTAACATATTAGTAGAATGCATGCAATAACAGTGGAAGAACAATTAATACTTTGCAAATAGTAGGTAATTGCAACATGATCAAGGGGGCTGCTTTCTTTGTTGTTTAACAACTAAGTATTGCTCATGCTCGAAGTATAAACATCTGGATCTTCTCGCACTATCGAGAAGAAGAATGAAAACACCAGAAAAAAGGGTACAATAACGCGATATTAAAATGATGAACACCGACATGATACGAAATGTATGTCATGGCATAGCACATTCAAAACAAATACCAATACAAGTGGAATCAATTTAATCAGAGTTTGAACGCTCAAAATATAATGTTCTGAAGATTCTACAAATAAGAAAAACCTAATTTGAGTTTTTAGCCATTTTATATTTTTCTTCCCACAAAATCATGCATGAAGAAGACATAAATGGATAGCATTTACTTTTATAAACATTTTTATATATTATTTGCATTTTTTGATAAAAATTGGATTTACTATGAATTTTCTAAGCTTTTACTCATTTAAAGAGCTTTTTGTATTTTCCTCAGTATGTAAATAATACTAATAATTATTTTTATTTTTATAAGTCAGGTATTAATTAACCTCAGAAACTGATAGGTGGGCCAAAAGTCAACTCATGGTCAACTTTGACCCGAGTCAATGACAGTGAGGCCCACTGTCATCTATTTTCTATTTCCTTTTATTCTTTTAATTAAATTCTTACACATGGCTCCCTCATCTCATAGACAAAGAGGAAATTTAATTAAGTAGTGCACTAAATGAGCTAATCAGCGTATTAATTAATCACTAATTGCAATCATTAATTAACTAATCATTGATTAGGCCCTAATGGTGTTGGAAAAACAATCATTAGCATTTAGTGTGTGTTAACGAGACTAATGTGATCATTATAGACCATCATTAATCGGTCGGGACCGGTTGGCTTGGTCAGACCACGTGCAACGACTGGTCTGACTGGCCATGGCATCGCCTGTAAGGCGGGGAGGCAAGCTGGGGGAGGGCGGCAGCGGTGTGAAGCGTACCGGGGTGAGGCAGTGGCACGACTTGAAGAAGGCAACAGCGGCGATGATGCGGGTGGCGAGGGAGCTCCAACGGTTGGCTTCGGCGCAACGCGGTGGGGATGAAGAGGAGGGGCGGCGGCAGCTCGGGATGGTGGTAGCTTAGGAAGGGTGAGGTGGGGAAGCTTCGATAGCTACGAAGGAGAAAAAAGGAAGCGGCGTCACAAAGTTTAAGGTGGCAACGGCGAGCGGCGGTGCACGGGAGAGAGAGCGGCAAGAGAGAAAGATAGGGGAGAAGGAGCTTGGCCGAGAGAGATAAGAGAGGGGAGAGAGCAGGAGGTGGCCGGGAGAAGGAGGAGGTGGTGCGGGAACTGCGTGCTCGCCACGGTAGCAGCTGCATGGCAGTAGTGCACGAGATAAGGGAGGCGGCGGGAGGATGAGGACGGGGACGAGGCGGGCCGCGGCAGGGAAGGTGGGCCGGGGAATAGGAATTGGGCCGAGAGAGGCCCAATTCTGCGGGGGAAAAGTCTTTTTTATTATTTTTCTTTTTTGTTTTAGGTATAGAAAATAGGTTCTGAATTTCTAAAATTACCAAATGAACGACGATATTTTTGAAAATTTTATCATAGGCTCCTAAAATTATTTAGAACCATAAAAAAATTTCAAGGTCCCTATGCTCAAGGGTTTTTCAAACTAGATTAGATTTTATATTTAGCTCATTTGCAAATTGTACTACAAGCATAAGAAATAATTATCCAAAAAAATTTCATAAAATTTGAGAAGACTAGAAATACCATAATAGTCTTAAAAGATCTTACAGTTACCCGATCCCCAATTAGGGTTTTTCCTTTATTCGTCAAAAGTTGTCTTGGCATTTCAAAAAATTTAAAATTACTCTCATTTTTAGATTCGTGCACAAATGCCATAATGCACAATAATATACAATTAAAGGAAAAAAATAGGGATGTTACAGGACAATGGGGTGACATTCAACGGGGCCTTTACATAGGACAAGGCCTGGACGTATGGCAAGGGCTTGATTTACGGTGAGGCTTGACATATGATGAGGGATTGACGTACGGTGAGGGCTTGATATATGGCGACGGTTTGACGTATGGCGAGGCCTTGACGTATGACTAGCAAGGTCTTGACGCACGAGGTGCTGAAACTCGCATAAGATAGTGGTAAACGTAAACATATTGACAAAATGATCAAGTTTAAGGCTACCAGGTTATTTACGTCGATTCAGGATAGCGCATGGACTCTTCCTACAACACATTTCAATACATTGCGCTAATTTGAACATATAAAGAGAAAACTACTGCACTGCACTGCACATGGCAATACATCGACATCTACTACATCTCCCATCCCATACCATTGACTGAATATGAAAACAAATGAAAGCAAGAGCTCCTCATAACTGGTTCCTTCAACATCCAGCATTAAATAGGTAATCTGAAAATTTATACCGTGTCCATCTCATGTTACATGAACAAAATGAATTTTAACAATAGAACTGAACTTCGACCAGCTATACACATCTTGGAAGGGTAATTGTACAATCAACAAACAATAGTCGTCAGCTAATAAGACAGGTTCTGGATTCTCCTGTATCGACAAAATCCCAAGTCAAGCCTACGAAAACCATTCGAGATGCACTTGTTTCCATAATGATTTGTTGGTAACTTCACCACTAGGTTGAAACAACTTGATTCATTCTATATTCACTCAGGTGCATCTTCACTCCAGCTTATCATGGTTGGCTTCGGCAATCTTTGGTGGTTCTGCGGGGAAGTATTTGATGCCCACAAGATCACCAACTCTGCTGATAACCTGAAAATGGATTGCAAACATGAGAACAGTGAGAATTGGGCTCTATTTACATGTGTGTAAACAGCTGGAAGTGCTTATGCACGTGAAGAAAGAACTCACCTCAAGGGCTTTTATCAGGTCTTCCCTGGTGTGTGAAGCAGAAATGCAGATACGAGCCCTTGCAAGGAGGAGAGGTGTGGCAGGGAATGCCACAGTGACAACAGCAACCTGAAATATCAGTGTTACATCAGTTGCGTGGTGGTAGGGGGGAGTTTGAACTGTGCAGCAACTGGTGGAAGTAGTGAGTGATTGCTAATTACTACGACAATATTTCTGAACACAAATAGCATTCCACAAGAACTACACCACTAACCTTCTGCTTAAGGCACTCCCTAGAAAATGCAGGAATTTTAGCCGGATTGTAGAGCATTATGGGCATAACTGGAGAGTCATTGTCACCAAGAACCTCAAAACCCATCTTCTTGAGCTCTGACCTGAAGAAATTACTGTTCTCACGGATGCGTACAAGTTTCTGGGCACCTACAGGACGTCACAGACAAAAAAACAATTATTCAAAGTTACACAGAACATGAACATTGCGGCAGATTGAAAAGGGTGAAAAACGTAGAGAAAAAAAAGCTCTTTTAGTACCTCTGTTGGAGCCATCCTCTCCAAGTATAACTTTAATTGAAGAAATAACTTGTTGCACTGCGGGTGGTGACATGGAAGTAGCATAAAGATGGGCCGGGCAACTATGTTTCAGGTGCTGAATTAACTCCTGAAATTTCAAGCAAGAAGAATCAGCAAATCTGCACGGCAGTCCAAGGTACAAGTAACAAGTAATATTGTTCTGTCTGAAGAAGACATACCTTCGATGCGGCAATATATCCACCACATGATCCAAATGACTTTGTGAAAGTCCCCATCATTATATCTACATCAGCTGGGTCAACCCCTAGCAGTTCACAAACGCCTCGGCCAGACTGCCCAACAGCACCGATGCTATGGGCCTCATCCAGATATGTGTAAGCCTGTTTGACAGAACAAAGAGTAATGCATATGTTCAATACTCACTGTTGCACTTATGCAGCATCTTAATGGTTTGAGAGAACAGGAAATAAACACAAGAAATCTAGTATGCTTTATGTGACAAAATTAAAATCAAAATTAGAAGGAAGTCCCTTGAACCTTGTATTTCTTGCAGACAGCTATGATCTCAGGGAGTTTGCACAGCTCCCCTTCCATGCTGTAGATACCCTCAACAATGACAATGATCTTCTTCCATGGTCTGTGTGTCCGTGGCTGACCATCAGTTATCTGTTCTCTCAAGACATCTTCCAGATGAGCAGGGGCTGCAAATAGAACAATGGCAATATAAGTCATTGTGAATCACAAACATATAATGTTGATTTGGATTGTTCAAAGGCATGACAGCTTACAGTTATGCTGGAAAACCCGGACAGTTGCACCAGATCCTCTTGCGCCATTGACAATTGAGTTATGGTTCAGTGAGTCGCTAATTATCAGCCCACCCTGGAATAATTTGAACAGGCAAACTAAGTAAATTGTCACTCAGTTTAGCCTTGTTTTTAGTTACTGGACATATAAAGCATTTGAACAAACCTTTCCTATCAGGCAAGGAATGATGGCTGAGTTTGTTGCATAACCCATGCCAAACAGGAGAGCAGCAGACTTTCCAACAAAGCGTGCCACCAACTCCTCCAGCTCAGTATGAAGTTTGGTAGTGCCTGTTTCCAACGTAAAAGGGACAACTTGGTACTTGTGGATCTTAAGACTTTGAGCATGATGAGCATCAAGACATACCGCCATCGGCACGAACACTGCAGGTGCTTGGTGAGTATTTCTTGAGAGATTCAATCACACGTGGAGTGCAGTACTCATCTGCTGCTGCAAATCCAAGGTAGTTGTATGATCCTAGGTTGAGGCATCTAGTGGTATTCAAGGTACGTCTGCAACAATAGTGAGAGAGTAAGACACAGTGGAAATTTCTCCTTTTGTATTCCATTTATTTTGGACCATATCATACGAATTTAGATCAGAAGGGATCATTGATGTTCAATTGAAATTTTTTGAAAAAAATGCATGAAGGATACAACTTGATTAGAACAAAATTCATTAGGGTTCAATCCCCACATGTGGACCATCCCATGAAAATATCTTCACTTGATTATGTTCATTATTGTAGTATATTGCCAAAGCCAGTCTTTTTCCCATAATGAAAAAGTAAATAATTAGTAGAATATAGAATAAATTCTTACTGTAGTGTCTTATTATTATCATTGGAGTAGCGTTCAACAACATCAAACCAAGCATCTGGTGCACTTGCTATTGGCCTAGAAAAGCAATCCTGTAAAACCAGAAGTATGGATTGGTTAATATCCAATGCAATCAACAATAAAATAACTGAACGAGACCACCTTGCTTTACAAAATAAAATATACTCGCTCAGAGTCCAAGCCAAGACTGACAAATACAATACCTTTAGCTTGTAGTTGACTAAAATAGGCCTATCATTTCAAACAAGCATGTTATCATCGTAACTAAACTATGTCTTGTCTACAAACATACAAACATTCAAGACGTATATACTTGTGACACTACTCCCTTTTTGCCAAACTCGTTATGGAAAAAAGGATATGAAAAAGAAAGACATAATATTTACTACAAATTTGATTGTTTGTTAGAGCTAGGTAATACTGTAACTCAAAGCCATGGAAGAATCAAGCATACTATATATCCACCACCAATTGTTTTCACTAAAGTCAGGTGATGTAAGCTCGGAAAATCAAAGTGGTTGCATCCAAAATTCCTCATAAAGCTACTGTACATCTAACCTTCTGAACAAAAGAGCAAAATACACAAGAGTCCGAACACCCAATAGCCATCACTTTCCGAAGAGCACAATACACAAATGCCCGATACCTAATAGCCATCACTTTTTTTTGAGATGGTACCTCGGGTGGCCTCCGCTCTCGCGACGTCCGCGCCCCACGCGCGTGCGCCGCCGCCGCCGCCCCCTCCCCTGCCCCCGCCGCCCCGCACGCTACCCCCCCCCACCGTTCAAGCCAACCGTCCTCGCCCCCCCTCGCATCCAGCCAGCTCGCGCCGCCGCACACCTCCCACGCCCCGTCGTCCGAGATCCAGACGCCCCGTCGTCCGCCAGATCCAGATGCACCGTCGCCGCCACGGCCGGAGCTCCCCTCGTCCTCCGAGATGGTGCCGGACTCCCTCCCGTCCTCCCCAGCCCGCGGCTCAGCCCGCACGCCTGCTCTCGCCCCTCTGCCTCGACTCAAGTCCTTGGTGGTTGGGGCGCTACGCATTGAAGACGCTGGTAGCTCGAGCGGCATTGAAGACAGAGGCTCGCGCCTTGACACGTCGGGCCATAGGCCTGCGACTAGGGGCGTGGAGGAGGACGCTGCGGCATGGACGATGGTGGGCTCGAGGCGCCGCCTGCGACATGACCGGCCATTCTCGCGACGCGACCGGCGTCCGGCGCAGCGGGGATCCAGGCTGGCATCGGAGAGGGAGCTTGCTTTCTTAAGGCGCACCAGGGGCCTCTGTTTTCGCTGCCTCTCCCCTCTCCACCACGCCAGTGACTGCCGTGATCCGATACGGTGTCTCGCTTGCCGGCGCTCCGGCCACCGGGAGCGCGACTGCACCAGCCACCTCCCACCGCCACCACCAGCCAGAACCAATCACCTTCCACCGCCACCACCAGCCAGAGCCTGTCCGCCGTCGTCCTCGTTGCGAACTAGAAGCCCAAACTCCTCCTCCTGGGCTGCTATTGTCGCGGGCACGCATCGCTCCGCCTTCATCGCCCAAGCCTGCTCGCCGCCGGTTGCCATGGCGCAGCAGGGGTTCGGTGCTCCGGCCAGCCGCCCTGACGAGGACACCTGTGTGGTGGCGACGTCCTTCGAGCTCGACCGTGACCGCCGCTGCTGGGAAGCCACTGCCGCCATCGCCTGGGCTGTCGACTCGCCGCGTCCTATGGCGCCGCGCGAGGTGGAGAGCGTCTTGCGGGACTGCTTCAGGAACCTGCGCCGTGACGACGTGGTCGTCAGCCGCCACTTCCCTGAGGAATTCCTGCTCAAGTTCGAGCGCAAAGAGGACTGCGACGCCGCCATCAGCAAGGGACGCATCAAGGTGGATGATGGCTCCATCGTCTACGTCCGGCCGTGGAGGCCTTTGGCGCACGCTCTGGGCGCGGCGCTCTTCTTCCGCGTCCACCTCCACCTGGGCGGGATCCCTCCCTTCGCCTGGACCCCCAACATTGTCGAGCGTCTGCTCGGCCGCCGGTGCGCCCTGGAGTCCTTTGACGACCGCTCCGTCACCATGACGGACACCCGGGCCCTTGGGCTCTGGGCGTGGACCACGAACCCCAGCGCGCTGCCGAAGGTGATATGGCTCACCTGCACCTCGCCAGATGAGGCCGGCATCACCGCCAGCAGGAAGCCGGCCCGGTTCAAGCGTGGCTCCACCTACCGCGTCCTCGTCCACCTTGACACCGTGGAGGATTACTCTGCCGCGCCCGTCGACTTCGATGGCCATGCTACCGGCGACCCCCCCTTCTCTGCGCCCTCGACCAACTTCGTCTAGCACCACGGCACAAGGGATGGCGACCCCATCGACCTTTCGAGCGGCTCGGGAGCGGAGGTGCCGCTGGACTTCGACTCGCGCGGCTCCAGAGCGGCGGCTGCGCGTAGGGCCCGGCAGGGGCACGACGACCACCCCCGACCGCCTCCACGCCGCCATGATGATGAAGATGATGACCAGGGCGCTGCTCGTGATGGCCATCGCCGCGCGCCTCGCGCAGATGCCACAAAGGGCGCGCGTCGCACGCGCTCGCGCTCCCCGCGCCGCAGGTCAGGTGTTGGTTGCGGCGAGAGTGGCCACAGGCATCTCGCGGCGGCCGACGCCTCCCCTTTCGCGGCCCAGGCGGCAGCTATCTGTGCGGGCGCGGATGACGCACTCTGGCGGGAGGCCGCTGACCTGCGCGCCCTCATCGCTGCTGCCCCGGTGGTCCAGATGCCGGCCCAGCCCCCACCTCCAGCCCCTGCAGTCACCCTCACGCAGACGCCCAAGGCAGTGATCCTACACGAGCCCGAGTCCCCGTTGGTGACCTCTGTTGGGCCGCTGCCCGTGGATGACCAGAGCTCGCTGCTGCTCGAGCCCATGGTAGCATTGCTGCCGGAGCATGAGGACCGCATCTGCGCGGTATTACAGGACTTGCAGGTCGCGCCGCCGCCCCTTGTCGACACGTCTGCCTTGCCAGTCCTGGAGAATGAAGCCTGGCACGACTGTTCCGATGATGCCGTCCTGGACGAGGCTGTTTCTGTCAACACTGCCGTCGTCCTCGACGTCGCTGCTGCTGCCAACACGACGCTCGTCGACGTCCCAGTGCTCCTGGCTTTCACCATCGACAAACCAGATCTGCACCCTTCTGTGGCCGCACCAGTTGCACCGCCACTGGCCGAGAGCGTTGATGACTCGTGCACCCTGGCTGACTTCATGAGCACAGTCACCAAGCCTGTGGCACTGCCGCTGTTGCCCGCGCCGGCCGCGCCAGCCTGCAAGATGCGCAAGTCTGCTGCACCGATTGCCCGCGCCACCCGCCGGAGTGGAAGAATCGCCAAGAAGAAGCCGCCCCTTGCTGCTGGAGACGCGGGCGACCCCATCCAGGAGCTGATCACCCGTGTGTGCGGTGTCCTATCTCCTGATGATACTTTCAACGACAGCCACAAGCAGGCATATGCGCAGATGTTCCAATCCCCCCTCGAGCCGCACGTCATCGCGGCCATTGACACCCTCGTCAAGCATGTCAAGAAGGTGGCCAAAGGATCAGAGAAATCCAAGAATACCCCAGCGTCTCCCTCGGTCGTCAATGTGTGAAACCCCAGCTGATAGCTACGACCTCAGAGCCTCGCCTACTTCCATGTTGTCTACTTTTTCTTTTCTTGCCGGTTGCTGCTTTCGGCAGATGCTCCTGCGTGTGCATCATGGCCACTTCCAGCGCCTGTATCCCACATCGTCAACCGCCTGTGTTTGCATGTCATCATCGTCAACCGCATGTGTTTGCATGTCATCCTTTATTTTCAGTTATGAGCCCACTTGTTTCAATCATGTCGCAACGTGACGTAAAGATCCTGTGCTGGAACATCCGCGGTCTTAACGCCAATGTGAGAAAAGATGCCACCCGTGACATCATCCGCGACACCCACGCCACTATTGTTTGCATCCAGGAAACCAAGCTCGAGGTCGTCAATGATAGCATTATTTGTCGTGCTTTCGGCCCGCAATTTGTGTCAAATTACTCTTTCCTTCCGGCTAATGGGGACTAGGGGTGGTCTGGTCATGGCTGTCTCTGATGCTTACTTCAGCATGTCTGAGGTCATCATCTCGGCCAACTCCATCTCGGCAACCATCACCTTGCTAGCTGACGGTGCCTCTTGGACAATGACCGGAGCCTATGGCCCTCAATCCGAGCAGGAAAAAATCGCCTTCCTCGACGAAATACTGCAGCTCCAACCCCTCGTGCGCGACCGGTGGATCTTGCTAGGTGATTTTAACTTGATTGTCAAAGCGGCTGACAAAAGCAATAACAGAATCAATAGAAGGCTCCTTGGGAAATTCAAGACGGTGCTCGACTCGCTCATGCTTAAGGAGATGCGACTAAATGGCCGGCGTTTCACATGGTCCAACGAGCAGCAAAATCCAACCCACACAAAGATTGACCATGTTTTTTGTTCAAACGATTGGGAGATGCTGTTCCCGGCGGCGCACCTTCAAGCCCTCCCCACTATGTGCTCTGACCATTGCCCCCTTTTCCTCCATGGAGACACTGCCGCATCCAATGCCACCTTCTTTAAGTTTGAGCAATTCTGGCTCAAAGTGCAAGGTTTCCATGAAACTGTTCAAACCGCATGGAACAAATCAACTCTCATCACTGACCCCGTGCGCAGACTTCATACTCGTTTGTGCCGCACTGCCAAAGCTCTGAAGAACTGGCAGCGCGGAGAACGTGGGCAATGTCAAGCTCCAACTCAAAATCGCGACGGAGATCATCTGGCGCCTCGACACCGCTCAGGAATCTCGGGGTCTTTCTGAGGCTGAGCGCACCCTCCGCGCAAGCATCAAATCCAAACTGCTCGCCCTATATGCAATTCAGAAATCTCTTATAAGACAGCGTTCCAGACTGACTTGGATCAAGAAGGGTGATGCAAACACTAGGCTTTTCCACATCACTGCAAGTGCTAGACGTCGTAAGAAGTTCATTCAAACGCTACAAAAATCCTCGGGGGGCGTTGCAATATCAAAGGAGGATAAGGAGGCCGAGCTGTTAAACCATTTCCAGTCTCACCTTGGCACCCCCGTGCCCCGCTCAGCATGCCTGAATTGGGAAGAACTTGGTTATGCACCATTTGACCTGTCGGCCCTCGATGGGCCCCTTGACGAGCTGGAGATAAAGAAGGCGGTGTCCTCGTTACCCTCCGTCAAAGCGCCTGGACCGGATGGCTTCACTGGAGCTTTTTTCAAGTCCTGTTGGGAAATTATCAAGGACGATCTCACCGCTGCCATTCTACACCTTGCAAGTAGGAACGGCGACTATGCAAGCCTCATCAATTCTGCCAACATTGTGCTGCTTCCTAAGTCCATTGAGGCGCAAAACGTGGGAGACTACCGCCCAATCAGCCTGATCCATAGCATCTCCAAGATTTTCTCCAAGCTCATCGCCAATAGAGTTGCACCTGTGCTTGGCAACATTGTTTCCAAGAGCCAGAGTGCCTTCATCCAGAAACGTTGCATCCACGATAATTTCCTCCATGTTCAAAATCTGATCAAAGTTTTGCACACGAAGAAGATACCCAGCCTCTTCATCAAGCTTGATATATCTAAGGCTTTCGACTCGGTCAACTGGCCGTACCTACTTGAGGTGCTGCAGGCGCTGGGCTTTGGCCAGAACATGCGCGACTGGATTTCCTTGTCTCTGTCCTCCTCGACCTCTCGCGTGTTGCTTAATGGGATTCCGGGCCCCCCTTTCCACCATGCTCGGGGGCTTCGTCAGGGCGACCCGCTTTCGCCCATGCTCTTCATCCTCGCCATTGACCCTCTGCAACGGATTTTCAGCATGGCTACTGACATGGGGGTTCTCAAGCCCCTTCAAGCTCGAACTGCCAGACTCAGAACTTCCCTGTACGCAGATGACGCCGGAATTTTTGCCAACCCAAACAAGGAGGAGTTATTGGCCATCCGTCACATCCTTGATGTCTTCGCTGATGCCACTGGATTAAGAACAAACCTCGTCAAGACTGAGGTCTTTCCCATCTGCTGCGACCACATAGATCTAGCAGATACCCTCTCAGTCTTCCCGGCAAAGCTGGCCACCTTCCCGGGCAAATACCTTGGTCTTCCCCTGCACATCCGGTGCCTCCGGAAGGTGGACTTGCAACCTCTCATCGATAAGTTCGGTGCTCGCATTCCGGGCTGGAGGGGAAGAAACCTTACGCGGGCTGGCCGGGTTGAGCTGACAAAGTCAGTCATCACTGGTACTATCACCTACCATTTGGCGGTCATCCCACTCCCCAAATGGGTACTCAGAAAGATGGACAAGCTGGCTAGGGATTTTATCTGGAAGGCCGATGACAGTCAAAACGCCAGTGGTGGGCGCTCCCTAGTCAATTGGAAGATGGTGTGCACCCCCAAAAGTTTGGGTGGCCTTGGGGTGGCTGATCTGGATCGTTTCGGCCGGGCCTTGCGGCTGAGGTGGCCATGGTATGAATGGACGGACTCAGACCGGCCATGGGTAGGCACCCAGCTACCCTGCACCGACTCTGACATGGCTCTCTTCAGAGCCTCTACCTCTATCACCATTGGCGATGGGAAACGTACCAATTTCTGGAAGGAAAAATGGATCGGGGGATTCTCCCCTGTGCACCCGCGCCCCTGAGCTTTACAAGATTGCGACCAAAAAAAACAGGACGGTCTTCGAGGAACTAGAGGGGGAACGATGGATTACGGCCATTGCCCGGTTGAGCACCGCGGACCAGCTCCGTGAATTCATCGACATCTGGCAGCTTCTGCAGGACACCGGCATCAATCCCTCTCGTCCGGACTCCATCACTTGGAACTGGACGAACTCCGGGGAATACTCCTCCAAATCTGCCTACCAGATGCAATTCTCCGGGCGCCTAATGCCTTTTTGCTCTGCTAAGGTTTGGAAGGCCCGGGCCACCCCCAAATGCAAGCTCTTCGCCTGGCTGGTTCTACATAGAAGAATCCTCACGGCGGAAAATTTGGCAATTCGCAGTTGGCCCCACAATCCGATCTGCCGCCTCTGCCTCACATCAGCTGAGACTGTCGCCCACCTTTGCCGAGATTGCCCCTTCTCGCAGGAGGTGTGGAGGACAGTCAATGCCGCTGAAGGGATGCCCAACCCGAGCCCGCCAAACGCTGATTCTTCCATAGACATGTGGTGGGAGGGTTTCCTTGCAAGTGCCTCCGAGCGGAGCGTGAGGGAGCGCAGTGGGATCATGATATACTCGCTCTGGAACATTTGGAAGGAGAGGAACCGTCGTGTCTTCACCGGCAAGAGGATGACCTACCGGGAAGTGGCTCACCTAGCCTTGGCGGATATCCGCTTGCACAGATCTAGTTGCTTTCTCTTTCGCGAGTAGTCCGCATGCCGCTGTTTTTGTGGTCTCTGTAAGACTCCTGTAAATAATTGTAACCACCTCTCTTTCTACTAATTGAAAGGCAGTGCTCCTGCCAGTTTCTCGAAAAAAATAGCCATCACTTCCCCAGCAAACATATCCGTACAGCAAGCATGACAATACATCATTCATGATAATGCGACGAAATGCTTTGAGAAATCAGCGCTTCCAATTACACCAAAATCTACCAAAACAGTGACAAATTCAGAGATATCTGACCATGACCCAAATTAAACGTGCAATGCGCTGACATAAGGCGCAAACTTTGATGTCCAAACGCACCAAAAGTCCTAACGAAAGCCTCTGAAGTCCGTACCTGGATCCGCAGGTAAAGGCGGCGCACGTAGAAATCCTCGAGCCCGAGGCAGATCGGCGCGTACCCCTGCATCAACCCGAAATATATCATCAAGAAACCAACCAAGATTGCAAGATCCGACCGGAAAGAGAGGCAATTCGCCCGCCCACCTTGACGTTCTTGGCCTTGAACCAATCGATGAACTTGCGGAAGAAATCCCTGAGCTGGCCGAACGCGAAGAGCAGGCCGTAGCTGAACAGCGTCGTCAGCGCCGTCGTATATGGCAGCCTCACCATCTTGCCTGTCCCGGCTGCTCCCTAATCCCTGCAAATTCCACGGCTCCTGGGTCCGGTTCTTGCTAAAATTCTTGGACCCCGGGACAGGCAGGATCGTTCCTGGGACTCCCAGCCGCAATTTTCTTGGATTCAGATGGTTTCTTGGGAATCTTTCACGTGGATTGTGGATTTACTGCGACGTGAGGATGGATTGGATAGAATGAGACGTGGATGGGAGAGGAGCGGGGGAAGGAGATGGATTTATTGGAGAGGAGGTGGCGGAGGTGGTCGTCAATGGCGACTGGACGGACAAGGAAGAAGGGAGGGTTCGAACGTTGAACAGCACGACAGGGAAGAGGAGCCAAAAGCCAATCTGTAATTATTTTTCCTTTTCTTTTATCTTTTGTTTTGGTTTTACGCTGTGGTTGTTCCGTTTAACTGTCAAGGGGATAGACGTTTCAAAAAGAAAAACAAAACTGTCAAAGGGATATACCTGTGAGTTACATGGAACTTCAGATTTTTGACGTTTAGAATATAAAAAGATTGTCAGGATGGAGAGATTCTGTGGTCACCTGTGTCTAAATTATATATTTATTAACAGAAACTAGCAGAGCAGTTCACGCAATTTGTACGGCTAGTCTTACGTAGAAAATAGTTGTTATAGTTGCGCTTTATCCATATTCCGATCAACGGATGAAACATTAGAAACAGACGATGGCGGTTGTTCCTTTCGTTCACAAATATCGTGTAACATCCTCAATTTTGCTCTTATGTAATCGTGCATCATGGTCATGTCATAACATCCATGCATGATTCTAAAAGTGAGTAAAAAATTTTAAAATCTTTTTGGAATGTTTAAAGAAAACCTTTTTTTAATCCTAGAAATCTTAATTCCAAAAATATGAGCTAATCAAAGATATCTTGAGCAGAGGAGTTTTCCAATATAGGAATTTCCTCAAATTTCAAACTTAAGCTTGATATGATAATTCTGAACTTCTGAAAATTTCCCATAATCTTTAGATGAATAGTTCTTATATTTGTAATTCAACCTTGCGAATAGGCTCAGTTTGAATTTTAATTTTTTAAAAAAATTCTATCAACAAAGTACCTATAAAATTTTCTTTAATTTAGGAGCCCCTAGAAAAATTTGCAATTAAATTGGAGCCTTTTTAAACATGTTTAAAAGGTTAAAGCACAATTCAAAAAGAAAATCAGAAAAGAAAAGGAATGAATTCCTCTTACCTCGGCTAGGCCGCAGCCCAGCCGTTTCCCGCGCGCAACCCACCTCCACTACTTGGCTCACCTTTCAGCCCATCTCTCGCTACTCGGCCCGGATTGCCCCATCTTTATCCCGCCTGACCGGCCGCCGCCACGCAACTACCTCGCCGTAGCGAGCGTGCAGCACTCTGGCCGAGGCACCTCCTGCTTGCGCTGTTCCTCCTTTCTCATATCCTCATCTCTTGCTTGCCCGCCCCACTCTCTCTCTCCCTCGTCTACCTCCTGTCCACTACACCGAAACCCTATCGCGTTGTCGTCGTCCACCTCGAGCCCGAGCTCTCATCGCTGTTCTTCTCCGCGTGCATGCCTTCCCTCTCCGCCTCCAACCACTGCCGTTGGCTAACGAGTTGAGCCCAGGCCGTCGTCTACCTGCACCACCGCCGCCTAGCCGCCTCACCGTCCCATCCTCGCAGTCTGCCGCCTTGCGTGAGCTCCACTACCATGTTCCTACCATCGCCTTCTCCTCACCAGCTGCCTTACCGTGCACACCATCGGCGGACTAACTTGCTAGTCTGACCGTACAGTCGGGATGTCCGTATGGTTGCAGCGGCTGGTTGTAACATCCCCAAATTTATTGCCATATTATCGTGCATCATAGCATGGAATGCATGAGTCAAATTTGAGAAATTTTAAAAAGTTTGAGAAAATTCTAGTGTGATAAATTGTTTGAAAAGGGGTAAAATTTAAAAAACAAAAAAAGAAAACAAAAAAATAAAAACCTAATCTAACCTCCCCCGGATGGGCCTTTTCCCGGCCCATCTTCTTCTCCTCCCCCCCGGCCTAGTCTCCCCTCTTTCCTCTCCCCGCCCCGGCCCGCTTGGCCCACCCCGCCCATGCGGCCTGCCTCACCTCTCCCCCTCTCAGCTGGGCCACTTGGCCCAGCTTCCTCCTCTTCCCGCTGCGGCCTGCCCCGCCAAGCCGCCTGGGCTTCCTCCTTCCTCGGCCCATCCCCGCTGCTGGCCCGCTCGCCCCAACCCTATCTCCTGCTCGTCCTCATCCTCCCCGCCGCCATTGCCCGGGGCTGCCATCAAGCTACTTGCCGTGGCAAGCAGCCAGGCCACCCCGCCGCCACCTCCTGCTTTCCCGTCTCGGATGTCACCCCCTCCCCTATTTCTCTCCTTTTCCCCGGTCCCGACCGCCTCTCTTCCCCCCCAAGCTCTCCCTCTCTCTCGCCACCACCTCGCTGCTCGCCCCGCCCCATCTCACCGCCGCCTCGGTCCGTCGCTGCCTCAGTCCATCGCCGCTCCACCTCGGCCTTGCCCCCACCTCACCGCCCGCCTTGGCTGCCACTCGCCTTACCCCGCCTCCGTCGTCGCCTAGCCCCGCTCGCCTTGCCCCCGACCGCCCCGTCGCCTCGCCGTTGCCGCCTCGGCCGCCGCCTTCTCGCCTCGTCCCCGTCCCGAGCCGCCCCGGTGCCGCGCCGCCCCGCCACTGCACCGCCGCGCCACCCGCTTCCCATCGCCTCGCCGGTAAGCCCCGCCGCCGCTATCCCCCTCGCTGCTGAACCGCCGCCATCGCCTCCCCATTTGCCCTCTGCCGCTGGCGGTGGCATCCCGAGCCGGCCGCCCGACCGATTAAACTCAGTCATTAATGACCGAGGGTCATTATGACCCATAATTAATTGGTTCTGATCGATTAATTACATCATTTATTGCTAATGATTAGTAATTAGTGTTAATCAGACACATTAAATGTTTAATCGGTAATTAATATGATAATTAATGCTAATGATGGTCATTAATACTAATCTGACACATTAATGATAGTAATTAATGCACTAATTGAGTTCGGTTTTAAACTCTGTGTATGACATGTGGGACCCACCCGATAGATTACAAATAAAAAGAATAAAGAAAATAGAAATATATGACAAGTGGGCCCCACCTATCATTGACTCAGTCAACTTTGACCAGAGTTGACCATGGGGCCCACATGTCAATCTCTGAGGCTAGGACAGAATTGCGACTATTTAATATTAATTTTATTTATTGAGAAAAATACAAAAAGGGCATTTAAATTGATTAAATCTTAGAATATTCATAGAAAATCCATTTTTAATCAAAAAAATGCAAATAATATATCAAAAATGTTTAAAAAATGAGATCTACTCAAATATGTCATTTTCATACATGTTTGCATGCTAGCAAAAATATAAATAGCTAAAAACTTAAATTAAGGTTTTCCAGATTAGCCGAAAATCGTCGGATCGTGATATCTCGAGCGTCCGGACTCCGATTAAATTGATTCCACTTGCATTAGTCTTCATTTTGAATCCTCTATGCCATGGCATACATTCCATATCATGCTGATGTTCATCATTGTGATATTTATTATCGCATCTCCTTTTTTCGGTGTTTTCGTTCTTCCCGATAGAGCCAGAAGATCTTGAAGCATTTAATCCCAAGCAAGAACAAGATTTGATAGCCGAGCCACAAGGCAAGCAACCCTTTGAACATTTTGCGATCATTCTATTATTTGCAAGTTATTAATTGTTTCCAAAATCCTATCGCATGCGTTCAACTTATATTTTATGTTAAATGCTAGCTCTATTCATTGCATAACTTACTTTGTCACTCAATCAACAACACCACCCCTCCCAACCTATTTAGAGTAGTATAATTGTTGCTTCTAAGTTACTTATATAGTTAATATTGCTTAGACATGCCTAGTCATATAAAAGTCGTAATTCCTTGGATGGCAGACCAAACACAACACTCTAGGTGGGTTAAGTGGTAGGTGGGTGTTCAGCGGGAAATAACTAATGAACTTGATTAATAATGATCGGGCTTAGACGAGAGGCCATGGCTGAGAGCATGGTGGGTTGTCTCGTTTTTTCCTCAAAGACCGGTTCCTGGTGTCCTTTTGAACCAAGGTTTGCGTATTTCTACATGGGTGGTATAATGGGCCACCCACGACTGAATAATTTGTCTAGACTTGAGTTATGAGCTGCATAATTTTCCGTTTCCATTTGCTGGGTGAGTGAAAAAGGATGTGATGTGGTGCCTCAATATAGGTATAAGGGTTACACATGGTCCGGGACCGGGGATGTATCACCTGCTACAACTTTTGGGACCACGTCGGGGTACCAGCCGGATTGGTGTACACGGATTAACCCGTTAGGGCGGCTCATATTTAAGTCGAAAATATTGTAAAGGTCGTGTTCAATCACACTCTGCTAACACACCTCATGAAGTGTGTCTTCGGCCTAGCATTAAGAGTCGATTGATACGTGTAGGTAAAGATGTACACCCCTGCAGGGTTTGAACTATTCGAATAGCCGTGTCCGCAGTTATGGACAACTTGGTAAGAATTTGCATCGAATTAGACAACTACAACAATACTTTAAAATATGCCAACTCTAAGGTTGAGGAGTTAGCGATTGCTTCCTCCCTAGTGGTTGAGGAAGAATCGAGGGTTAAGTGTGCGGTGGTCTACAATAGATTTCATCGTGAAGATTCGACTCATCTCCTTTAAAAGCAATCCAGTAGTCGATTTTATCCTACTTAAAAAGTATTGTCAAATGGATAATTAGCTTTTCGTAAAATAGTCCACAATTACCCCCTTATTGAAACATGTTGCATCTATTACTAATTTCTCTTGTAAGTCTTGCGGAGTACAATTTTTGTACTCACCTTGCAGCTATTGATAATTTTGTGAGGAGGAAATCATCTCCTCAACGGATGGTTTCTATGTAGAGATCGACGCCAACGACGACTAGTCGCTGGGAATCTCAGGCGGTGGTCCTACCCAGGGTTCGGCAGCTTGGTTTGTTCTGCTACCATCTTTTAGCCCTACCTTTTTGGCTTCTTAGCCATATTTAATCTTCGGCTGTGTAATATACTATTTTTGCGAATTATGTTGTTAAGTTTTAAAGAACAACTAGTACTATTGCAGTTTCAGTCATAGAGTTGCTGTTGTGATACTTGTTTGTTCTCACCTGCCTCATGTGCCTTGCGTGTTTGTTATTGAAGCACATGGTGCGGGTAGGGGTTCAGAGTCTATATCATAGAATTGTTAGGTTTAATCACCCCTGTGAAGTGACTCTTCCATTGGGAGATTGGGAACTATATCATCCTACTCCAGCCGAGCATTAATTTGCCGGGACGTGTTTGGAATTGATGTTCCGGCTCAGTGAGAAAGGAGTGAGGAGATCATATCACCCTACTTAATTTGTGTATTAGTTTGCCGGAGCAAGTTCGGGGTTGATTTCTCGGGCTATTCGAAACCATACCACTCCACTCCTCTTGGAATTGATACCCAAGAGTTGAGGTCGGGGTTGACGTTTCGACTTAGCGGGTGATTTCACTTAAGATTCTCTGTTATGGATTTTGGGTCCCGACACCGGTCAGATCGTATAGTCTGACCGGTTTGTGTCCGTACGACTGATTTATTTAATACTGCATTAATTAACCAAAATCTCGGTCGCTAAGACCGATTAAATGCTAATGATTGTTATTCCGACATCATTAATGATAGAGCTAATCATTAGTAATTAATGATTGCGATTAATGCCTAATCAATGCACCAATTAGTTCATTTTCTTCTCTATCAATGACAATGGGACCCACATGTAAGATTTAGTTGAGTAAATAAAATATAATAGAAAATATATGATAGTATGCCCTACTGTCATTGACTTGGGTCAAATTTCACCATAGTTGACTTTGGACCCACATGTCAGTCTTTGAGGTTAATTAAAATGTGAGTAATAAAAATAATTTTTATTATTTATTTATTATTATTTAATTACTGAGAAATAGACTGGAAAACTTTTTAAAAGATTAGAAAATTCATAATAAATTCAATCTTTATCAGAAAAATGTAAATAATATATCAAAATATTTAAAAAATAAATGCTATCCATCTATGTCATTTTCATGCATTATTTTGTAGGAGAAGAAAAATAAAATGGCTAAAAACTCAAAATAGGGTTTGCTGATTAGCTGGAAAACCTTCGAATCGCCATAACTTGAGCATCTGGGCTCCGGTTAAATTGATTCCTCTTTTATTAGTTTTTATTTGAATATTATATGTCGTGACATACATTTCACATCATGTTGCTGTTATTCATTTTATTAATTCGTTGTTGTACCCTTTTTTCGGTGTTTTCGCTGTTCTTATCAATAGTGCCAAAAGATCTCGACATGAATAACTTCAAGTGCAAATCGTACCCAACGCCGAAACAGCAAAGCAAGCAGCCCACTTGATCAGGTTGCAATTACCTACTACTTGCAAAGTATTAGTTGATTTTCCACTGTTATAGCATGTATTCTACTCATATGTTATTGATAAGTAGTTGACCCCTATCCTTTGCATGTATCTACTTTGTCACCCTAACCAATACTACTACCCCTAACCTATTTAGGCTAGTATAGTCAATACCTCTATACTGCTTATTTTAATAATTTGTGCTTAGATGTATAAAGTCGTAATTCTTTGGATGACAAATAAGCTGATATAGAATGGGCGGGTGAAGTGTAAGGGTCAGCGGGTGATTACCAGGAAGTAACTAATGAACCTGATTCATAATCATTGGGCTTAGACAAGAGGCTATGACTGGAAGCATGGTGGGTTGTCTCGTTTTCCCGCAAGGCCGGTTTTTATGTACATTGACCCAAGAATTACTTACTTCTATACGGGTAGAATAATGGGCCATCCATGACTAAATAATTTTCCTAGGCTTAGTGTATGAGCTACATTAATTTGGCTTGTGATGAAAAATGATATGGTGCCTCAATATAACAGTTGGGTGGACACATAGTCTGGGAGACTAGGGATATACCTCGATTCACAAATTATAGGACCATGTTAGGGTTATGGCCAGATTGGTGTGTATGGAATGGCCCATAAGAGTGGCTCAAACCTAAGGTCAAAAGCATTGTAACGATCATGTTCGATCACACTCTGCCAACACACCTAATGAAGTGTGTTAATGATCTGGCATTAAGAGTCGATCGATACGTGTAGGTAAAGATATACACCTCTATAGGGTTTGAACTATCTGAATAGCCATGTCCGTGGTTGTGGAAAACTTGGTGATTACTTGCGTCAAATTAGACAACTACAATGTTATTCTAAAACATATCAACCCTAGAATAGAGAAGCTAATGAATGTTTCCTCATAAGTGGTTGAGGAAGAGTCAGTAGGTTAAAGTGTATGGGGATCTAAAGTAGAGCTTATCGTTGAAGAATCAGACTTACCCTTTTGAAAGAAATCTGGTTGTTGCTTTTAATTTAATATTATCATCAAAAGAATAACTAGCTTTATGTAAAACAATCCACAATTACCTCTTATTGACACATAAATGCATCTAGTACTATTTTTCCTTCTATGTCTTGCGGAGTACAATTTTGTACTCACCTTGCAACCGTTTATAGTTTATGTAGAGGAGATCATTCCCTCAGAGGATGGTTTTTATATCAAGATCGACACCAACGACGAGTAGTCACTGGAAATCCCAGGTAATGATCATGTCTAGGGTTTGACAGTTTTTGGTTTGTTCTACTGCTACTTTTACTTACCATTTTGGCTTCTAAGCCACCTATAAACCTTCCGCTATGTATTTGAATCTTGATCTTCAGATCCTTTGTGTAAACATGTTGTTAAGTTTATTTGAATGAGCTAATTGTATTATTGTAGTTTTTGTCGTAAAGTACTTTGTGATACTTGTGTGTTCTCACCTGCCTCATGTGCCATGCGTGTGTGACATGAAGCAGATAGGGTTTTAGAGTTTATAATATAGAATCACTACTACAAACAACGTCATCCAGGATCGGTATCACTGATGGGTAAACCGTGCCCGTCAGTGGTGACACCAGTTCACTGACGGGTAGTAAAATAACCCGTCAGTGATGAATATGCGAAGAGCCTCAAGGCTATTATCAAAGATATCATCGTTGACGGGGAGATTTTGTGCCTGTTAGTGCTGACTTTCAGTGACGGGTATATTTCGTGCCAGTCAGTGATGATACAGTTTATCACAAACGGGTATGAGAACTGAACCGTTAGTGCTGATCTGCAGGTCAGCGCGGACGGGTAGAAAACTGACCCATCAACAATGACCAAAGTAGCACTGGCGGGCATAATTTTGGCCCGTCTGTGATGACTTCTTCTATCTATAAATGCGGGACGGCCTAGTCATTTTCACCGCGTTGAAACCCTAGCTTTCTTTCACACCGCCCTGTGGCCGCCGCCTCCTCCCTGAGCCCCCCGAGCCCGGATGCGGTCGCCGCCTCTTCCTCAAGCCCGGATCCGACTGCTGCCTCCTCCCCGAGCCCCTCCGAGCCCGGATTCGGTCGCCGCCTCTTCCTCGAGCCCGGATCCGACCGCTGCCTCCTCTCCGAGCCCCCCCGAGCCCAGATCTGGTCGCCGCCTCTTCCTCGACGCCGGCGACCGCTCCTCCGCCTTGCAGCGGTGCCGGCGCCGGTGGAGGCCGCCGTTCTCCCCTCTCCGTCGCGTTTGTGGCACTGCGTTACACTGCACAAGACACTTTTCTTGGAAAGAGTGTCTTGTGCAGTGTAACCGCAATGTCACAATGGTGACGACGCTCTATTGCGGTTCCACTGCACAAGAAAACTACATGCCGATGTCGCATTCTAGCGCGTCTATCGCATTCTAAGGAGTCCATTCGTACTCAGTGTGTAAACACTCTAGCTAGCACTCTAGATAGTTCGTTTCTATGTGAAAGTGAGATGTGTAAAATTCTCTAGCAACTTGTGTGATGTTGAATGTATTGTACATATATATATGAGATGTGGACTTGTCAAATTTGCGATGTGGAATTGAGATGCAGAAAATAGATTAATTTGTATATATTGTCCTGCGCATGCTGGGGCTGTACAGAGGCTGTACATGCAGCTGGGATGTTATTCTGTTTTTTAGAGGTGGCAAGCAAAATGAACTGATGAGGCCTGGAAATTCATGCACGGAAAACATCTCATCACTGACGGGTAGAAATTTCACCCGTCTGTGATCACTCATCACAGACGGGTTATATGAGACATCATCATTGACGGGTTATTTTTTGGTCTGTCAGTGATGATGTATCATCACAGACGGGTCGTTTCTTGACCCGTCAGTGATGAGTTATCACAGATGGGTATAAAGACAACCCGTATGTGATGATCCTGCTTTTGGCGAATGACTAAGAGTGTCATCACAGACGGGTCGTACTTCTATCCGTCAATGATAAAAAGTGTGATGGGCAAATCGAACGAAACAACTCACAATTTTCAGGACAACTACAGACCATCGGAAATGATTAAGATATATACAGACCATCAAAAATGATTAAGATATATAGACTATTGTACTACATACATAATTTATAAAATAAAAATAGATAACTAAAAGTTCTCGAGCAGCAGATCTTCATCGACGGGCTCCGGCACCAGAGAGAGCACCTTATGGACCATGAAGAAGCTCACTCGGTCGACACCCCACTTGATGTACTTCGCGTGGAGGCGGCGGCACATGGTGCGGCGAGTGGTGCGCTCCGACCCACTGGAAGTACAGGAGACGAGGAATCGCCCCGGCTCGTGGTGTGCTTCCACGTTGAACTTTGCTCGTGGGTACTTCTTGGCCAACACACAGCGGACGACGAAGGCACCGGAGTAGCGTACTCCTTGAACGTACGCACAGAGGAGGGTGCCCTCTGTGTTTCCATAGCCGCACCCGATGGCTTGAACCGTCTCGCGGGAGAGGTGCATCGTGATCTTGGTGCTTGTGTGGTTGAACGGGGATGGAGGAGGGGACGGCGAAGGGGACACCCTCTTGCGCTTCCAGGCCATGTGGGAGGAGGTACCCGCAGACTCCATTGCAAAGCAGGTGGTGGTGAATACTTGGACGACGAAGAAGAGGAGGACGTTATATAGAGGTCCTCGTCTGCCTCGTGTACCGACACGACCCCTCGTCTTTGGGCGCGACCCCTCGTCTTTAATTAGGCGCGAAACAGAGAACAACTTTGGGCACAAAATCACCACTGACGGGTTACTTTCCGGCTCGTCAGTGATAATTACTTATCATAGACGAGTCAGAATATAACCCATCTGTGATTATTTATCATCACTGACGGCTCTGCATAATCGACCCGTCCGTGATGAAGTCCTTGTAATGACGGGGAAATCATCACTGATGGGTTTCGGTTTGGCCCGTCCGTGATGAGTTGCTATCACTGACGGGTTTCGATTTGGCCCGTCCGTGATGAGCTGCTATATAGGTTTCTAACCGTGCGACTTGTCATTTTCGCTGCGCGTCGAACCCGAGTTTTGCCTCCTAAGTTCCGACCAGCAGCGGCACCTCCTCGCGTCCAGAGCAACGTTGCGGCCGCCCAAAAGCGTGATTTGTGGGCAATTCGGTGAGAGGAGATCTAGGGGCCGGGTCGCATTTCGAAGGGCCGGTCGGACAGTGCTATATTTTGAGTTGGAGACGAGAGGTTAGTAATTGTGCTCTCTCTAGTTATATCATTTATTCAGTGCGTACATCCCCTAAAAGACGTAGATTAAAGCCTTCGTGCTATCATTTATTACTATAGGATCGATGGATCGAAGTTGGATGTACAGGAATCGTGCTACCAGAGGGTACATAGATGCTTTATCTGGGTTTCTTCGAGCTGCCTGAGAAGATATGTTGAGGAAGAGAAAGAATAAAATGTGTTGTCCATGTCGTAATTGCAATAACGTGGAGATGGTGCAGACGACAAAGGACTTGCAATTACACTTGCTTATAAAGGGTTTTATGGATGGTTATATCCGTTGGACAAGTCACGGCGAGGAGGAAGAAGTTGCCACTGGCGAAGAGGCAGAAGTCATTCCAAGTGGCGTAGAGGTAGGAATGGGGGTTGGTGAAGGGGTGGAAGTCGAGGCTGGACATGTTGCGTCGCTCAACGAACCGGTGGAAGAAGACAATTCGGAATCCTCAAATGAGGATATGGTTGACGTACACAACGATTTGGACCAAATATTGCGTGACGCGGAAGGGACGAACCTTGGTGGAAGAGAGTACGACGACTTCTTAGGCTTGTTGGGAGACTCGGAACTACCCTTGTTTCCGGGATGCAAACTGAAGCACACGCGATTGTCTGTCGCGCTAGAACTGTTGAAGGTCAAGACAAGCAATAACTGGTCTGACACAAGCTTCACAAAGCTCTTGGTGCTCCTGGAGGACATTCTTTTTTTACTTCTAATCCAAGAGGAGGACTATCGATAGGGTATTTCCGGAATTCGGTAAGGAACCGAGGAACATAAGGTTTGGGATGAGTACGGACGGAATCAATCCATTCGGTAACATGAGTAGCCGACACAGCACATGGCCGGTCCTCCTCAGTATTTACAACATTCCTCCATGGTTGTGCATGAAGCGTAAGTACATACATCTCTTCGTACTCATTCAAGGGCCTAAGCAACCTACAAATGATATTGATGTGTATGTACAACTACTGAAGGAAGATTTAGTGACACTTTGGCACGACGGGGTGGAAGTCTGGGATTCAAGGGCCTATGCGCCTTGTTGTTCACAACCGTGAATGACTATCCTGCTTATGGAAACTCGTTCGGCCAGACTGTGAAAGGCCACGAAGCATGTGTTGTGTGCCAAGAACAAACAGTGAGTCAATTCTTGACACACTCGCGTAAAATCGTATATATGGGTCACCGTCGGTTCCTTCCGAACGATCACATCTGGAGGAAGTGGAAGAAACAGTTCAATGGAGAATCCGAGATACGGGAGTGCCCTGCACAAAAAAGGGTGAAGAAATCTATGAAATTGTGAAAGATATCGATGTTGTGTTTGGAAAGCAACAGAAGCTGAGGCCGGGCATCTGGAAAAAGAAATCCGTATTTTGGGACTTGCCATACTGGAAGGTGCTAAATGTCCGTCACAGCATTGATGTCATGCAAATCGAAAAAAATGTGTGCGACAGCTTGATTGGTCTCTTGCTCAACATTCTAGAGAAGACAAAAGATGGTGTGAAGGAACGCCTTGACATGCAAGAAATGGGTATCAGACCAGAGCTGGGACCACAAATGACGAAGAAAGGCAAAACATACATCCCCCTGCTTGCTACACTCTTAGCAAGGTTGAGAGATGGGAATTGTGCCAGTGCCTGTTCGGGGTGAAAGTTCCATCTGGTTACTCCGCAAACATAAAGAAACTTGTTTCAATGAAAGACCTGAGATTAATAGGCATGAAGTCTCATGACTGTCATGTGATGATGACACAGATCTTACCTGTTGCAATAAGAGCTATCTTGGAGCCTGGAGTCTATGAGACAATCACAAACCTCTGTAGCTTTCTCAACATGATCTCTCAGAAGTCAATCGATCCACAGCGACTATCTAAACTGCAGTACGAAATAACTGTTATAATATGCCAACTGGAGATGTACTTCCCTCCGTCATTTTTTGATATCATGATCCATCTGATGATCCATGTTGTGCACGAGATACAGATGTGGGACCCGTGTTCCTACATAGCATGTACCCGTTCGAGAGGTACATGGGTATTCTGAAGCGCTATGTTCGCAACAGATACCGGCCGGAAGGGAGCATCATTGAAGGCTATGTTGCCGAAGAGGTTGTTGAGTTTTGCACGGATTACATGGCTGAACACCGTCCCATAGGTGTGCCCCGATCTCGGCACGAGGGTAGGCTCGTTGGCGTTGGGACAATCGGAAGGAAAGATTACCAGCCTTCTAATACAAGGGAGTTCGACAGAGCTCATTTCACGGTCTTGCAACACATGTCAGTGGTGGAGCCGTATATCGAAATTCACAAGCAAGTGTTACGCCAACAGAACCCCAAAAAGTCCGAATTTTGGATCACGAAAACACACAACATCGGGTTCAACCAGTGGTTAAAGAACTATTTTTACGATAAAAACCCTGCAACTGATGAAGAAGATGTAGCCGGATGGTTGGCAAGAGGACCCATCGCGAATGTCGTGACATGGCAAGGGTACGAGATCAACGGATATACATTTGACACGGACGCCCAAGACCGAAAAAGCACATACCAGAACAGTGGGGTCCGGGTAGAAGCCCATAGTCCTCGAGGAATTAGGTGCAAATACTACGGCATAATCAAAGAGATTTGGGAACTTGACTACATAGTCACGAAGATCCCCTTATTTCGATGCTGATGGATGAATCTCAAAGATGTGCACGTGGAAGATCAGAACTTCACTACCACGGATCTAATTGATTTGGGTCAATAGAAGAGCCTTTTATCTTCGCTAAACAGGTTGCCCAGGTCTTCTGCATAGTCGACCCATCAAATAAGAAGCGCCATGTTGTGAGGAATGGAAAAAGGAGTATCATTGGAGTTGACGGTGTACTTGATGAAGAAGACTACAACCAATTCGACGATCCGAAACCTGAATGTGAAGACGAAGAATCAAGTGATGACAAACAACAGAGTGATGATGTGCCAGCATACGTATGTCGAGATCATAATGAAGGACTAACATATAATGGAAAAAAGCTAGTCGACAACGACAACGACGACTAAAATTGTCAAATTGGGTACTTTCATGTACGACTGATCAATACCTAGTTGTATGATGTTCCATATGGAATGAAATTTGTAATTGTTGGAGATTTACTTCAATTAAGTGATCAAGTACTCTACTTTGTAGTATTTATAGTGTTGTATTAGTCTGAACATACTAGATCTGCACACTGAAATGCGGATTCAGTAAGTCCAGTTAATAACTTACTGACTTACTAAATCTGCATTTCAGTTTGCACATTGAGTTTGATGAAATTGTCATCACGGACGGGCCGAAAGGATTGCCCGTCCGTGTTGAATTCATCACTGACGGGCGCAGATATGACCCGTCCGTGATGACTACTTCATCACGGACGGGTGGCTTCTACGCCCGTCAGTGATGAAGCAGTCATCACGGACGGGTCGCATCTACGCCCGTCCGTGATGACTCCTTCTATTTATAAGGCCTGTGCCCACGGGACTTGAAATTTTTTACCACGTGTCGAACCCTAGATTTGCTCTTTAGTTCTGACCAGCAGCGGTGCCTCCTCGCCAGTGGTGCATCGTTGCGGCCGCCACCCACCGTGAACCTCACCTAGCGCCCTCGCCGCTGCCGCAATGGATCCCTCCCTGACCACCCCCCTCCGCCGACGCTTCCCTCCCTCCAACAACCGCCGCTTTCGGGGACGCTCTCCTCCTCCCAACAACCGCCGCCTCCGTGGACGCTCCTATCCCCGTCGATGGCGACGTGGACGCTTCCCTCCTCCCTTCAACCGCCACCCCGGGTTCTCCTCTCCACAGGCCTGTACCCCTATAACCACCACTACTTTGTTTCTTTTCGACCTTCTGCACACCGAGTTCCGAATCCCCTAGTCTGAAATGTCACAGCAGTGATTCTTGCTTGCTCAGAAGTTTTGATTGGCCTCATGTGATGATTGGCTAACTTTTGGTATAGCGAAATTATCTGAAGTTCTATCAATCCTGAATAAATTGTCTAACTGCTATAATGTGTAAGAAGATTAGCCCATTAGGACTTGAATGTTTCAACCTAGCCATGTGATTCTCTCAAGATTGCTTGCATCACTCTAGTCCTTAAAGAAGTTAGATTGTCATTTTGCTTTCCTGCCCTTAAATCAACTGTGCATTAATTCATTTGAGCTAAGCTTGACACACGTTAAGAACATTATGCTTACTGTATGCTCCGTATAATTTAGACGTAGTTAAGCATAGTTGGACAATATAAATTGTCGATACCACCGAGATATATGTAGCCATGTCACCAAAATTAGAAATAAAAGGTCAAAGTAATTAGTTAGTTGTTTTTTTTTGCAAAAAAGATTGATGACGGGCGAGGAAACTACTGGTTCGTCGGAGGCCCCGGCGGCAACGAGAAGAATTAGGAAATCGAGAACCGGTAATAAGATGCCTACGCAAAGACAGGTCATCATGGAGGTAGACCAGATAACAGGGTACCCTTCCCAACCCCAGAAGACGGCATCTAAGTTCAACAGCGCGTGTGGTTATCTGACACGTCAACATATAAAGATCACAACATAAGATTGGACTGATGTGCCCGAGGCCCAGATTAGACGAATCATGCAGGAGCTGTGGAGCAAGTTCGAGATCCCCGAAGGCGACAAGGAGAAAGTAGAACGGGCGGCGAAGGTGACGATGGCTAAGTCACACCGGAACTTCAGGAGCACGCTGAACAAAGAATATGTTCAGACAAACCGCTCGCCGTTAGAGAGATATCGCCAAATAACAGAGGAGGTTTGGGAAGAGTTCGTTCGAACAAAGTCTACGGAAGAGTTCAAGGCGAAGAGTTTAAAGAGCAAAGAACTCCGCTCGAAGAATAAACACCCACATCGCGTAGGCAGTCGTGGATACGTTAGGAAGATGGCGGACTGGGGGAGAGAGGACGCCGCACTACGAGAGGTTGGAAAACCAGTTCCTTTCGAGGACATCGAGGGTCGCGGGCGTGCATGGATCAGGGGCCGCACGAAGACCGACCTGACTATGGGGGCTGTTTCCTTCTCGACCCTCGAAGTTGAGGACGTGTCCAATCGTCTGGTAGGAACTTAACCCACCGTGTCGATTTCGTAAGTGTGAACAGTATATGACAAATTGCTCAGCCCTATATCTCGTACCACTTCTATTGCAGAGGGAGTTGAGCCAACAAGAATCTTCCTCAGAGTCCGTCGGGAGCGAGAGGTGGCTAGACCCACTCGCGAAAGCTCTGGGAAACCCTGAGAAATCTGGGCGCGTGCGAGGCCTCGGGGTTGCAGCTACATGGAGCGTAGCTTTCCCCCAAACCCAAGAGGAGGCCAGGCAAAGGAAGAGAAGCAGGAAGGAAACTCTTATTGAAGAGATAACGAGGAAGGTACAAGACAACATGGCCGATGACATGCTTCGGAAGGCGAGAGAGGAGGCACGCAGGGAGGTGGCCTCCCTGTTCGGGGGGCAGCTGCCGCCCTTGCCTCCTAACCGCGCGGAGCCTAGCGCCACGTACGGATGGAGTAGCCGCGCCTCCGCAAATGCTACTTCCGAAGGGGTGGCTGACGTGCTTCCTATCGATGACATCACTGTAAGTTTCTTTAGTTGCACGAATGCTTCACAACGAGTTTTGTGGACATGTAACTGAACCATAATTGTCCTGCAGGCGCCAGCAAAGTGCGACCTGGTGATGGTGCTACCCGGCGGTGTGCCCTTGACGGTGGCACAAGGGCTAGCGTATCAACCAACTTTGGGGCAACGCTTGCACAACGTTGACGTATCGTCTACGATGGCGAAGGTACAGGTGGACTCCGTAGTGCCCGCGTACAGTGCCGTACGAGTCCCCGTCCCCCCCCGAAGATGATGTGACAACAATAGGTCAGTGCGTCAATTGTTTCATCATGTGGCCGAAGACGGGGATAATTCTGGACACAAGCACTCCGACCTCTCATCATCTATCTTCGGCCAACCGCAGTCCGTCGTGCCATTCGCGTTGGACTTGAGTGGAACCGTTAAGCCGACGTCATTCTCAATGGGCGAGGGGGACACCGGGATGGATGAGCCCGTCGAACCACAAAAAAGGGAACGACGCTCCAAGAATAAACAGGATCCCCGCCCAATTGAGAATGCCCCGACGGCGGTGATGGACGAGGCGGTGGCCATCACGGAGCACAATGAGCCCCAGACGGCAGTGACGGAGGAACCCGTGACCCGTCACAAGGAGCCACTATCGAATGAGGTCTTGAAGGCTGCATTGGAGGGTGTTGCGCCTAAGGGTACCCAACCATCTGCACCAAAAAGTGTTACGCCCATCGAAACCCAATCAGCGGCATAGGAGGATGTTACGCCTAAGGAAACCCAACCACTCATATCACGGCGTAGCGATCCGAGTCTAGTCAAGCCTCTGAGGAAAACCCGAGGACGACGAGGCCAAGGCGGCAAGAAACAGAAGGCTGATAGCGCCAGTAAGGTTTTATCGTATTCATCAGAAAAGTACTATCCTCCTGCCCCTCTAGCCCGGAAATACGAATGGGGTGAGCCACTCCTCCCGGAGCTTCAATTAAATAATATGGCCCAGCAAATCAGACTTCTGCATAATCACTACATGCAAGAATCCACGAAGCCTGGTGCTGAGCAGTACATCACGGTTAGAGTGCCACCTGAGTACAATTTCTTCGATGAAGTAGGGACTGGTATGTTTGACGTCAACTATAAAGACCTGTTTAGTCTCTATACCTTCAACAGACTCGACGCAAACATCATGAGGGTATGGACGCTCCACATGGTCCAAGAGATCAGGCACTTGAGTGCAAACGTTAGACTGATCGATCCATTCCTATTCAACTGGAGGGTGCTCAACGAGAATGCAGAGATGGCCACGCAGTTCCTTGTGAAAGCATGACTCGACCAACGGACCAAGGATTACATACTGTTTGCGTACAACCCACCGTAAGTTCTTTAGTACTTTCTAAATCTTCAATTTATGCACTTAGCTAGGTGTTTACATCTCACTTCTGACCATGATGTCGTGTATGCAGCGACCATTGGGTACTTGTGGTTATCGTTGGAGCATGGAACAAGGTCTTTTACTTTGATTCCATAATGAAAACGAAACGTGACTTCTCGATGATCCAAAAGTGCATCGATGATGCCTTCGTGATCTATAAGGCGTCGGGAGGGGTTAATTACAAGGTAAGGGGAGCAAAAAAGCTCACCCATAAATTTGATTTCCCATGCAAACAACAAGAAGAAGCAACGGACACATGTGGGTTCCACGTTTGCGCGCACATGGAGGCGATTGCCCTAGCGTGGACCGAATGTGGAGTAATAAGGTATTGATGGATCTAATATCTTCCTCGACACTCTATTTAATAGCTACTTTGTTTCCATATGAAATTAATGTTATAATTTTTCACAGGAATTTCACATTAACACGCAAGAGCAATTTGATGCAAGCCAGGACTTTACACGCATACTAGCGCGCTTCGCATACTTCTTCAATAATTTTGTACTAAACCCCGCCGGTGAATTCAACCCCGGCGTACCCCCATCTACATAAATTTGCTCAAACTGATTCTGTATTGATCTTTTTTGAAATTTAGACTTGTCAGATTTGAGATGTCAAACATATTTGAGATGTGACAAATTCTTTAGCCAATTGTGCGATGTTAAGAGTGTGTTGTATATTTGAACGGACTTGTCAAAACTGAGAAGTCAAATTGAAATAATCCTTTGATTCCTGTTCTACACTGCATATATGCTTGTTGTGATATATGTCCTGTGCATGCTGGGGCTGTACAGAGGCTGTGCATCTGGGTATATATATTTTGTTTTTCAGAGGGCATGGCTAGCAAAATAACTTGAGGCTAGCCAGGAAGCAGGAAAACCCTGCTGGTTGGTACTTACCATCGCTGACGGGTGCCTTTTCCACCCGTCCGTGATGATCTCCATCACAGCTGACGAAATATCATCAAGGACGGGTAAAGAAGGACCCGTCAGTGATGATGTTTTGGTCACCTCGGACGAAACATCACCAAGGATGGGTGAAAATAGTACCCGTCAGTAATAGTGGTAGCATTACTGACGGGTCCATACCTTACCCGTCCGTAATGATGTTTTGGTCACCTCTGATAAAATATCATCAAGGACGGGTGAAAACAGTAACCGTCAGTGATGAAGGAGCTATCACTGACGGGTCAATAGACTACCCGTCCCAGATGATGTTTTGGTCAGGTGTGATAAAATATCATCAAGGACGGGTAAAAATAGTACCCGTCATTGATGGTGGAACTATCACTGACGGGTCAATATACTACCCGTCCGTGATGATATCTTCGTCCCCTCTGATGGCAACGCATAACGGACGGGTTGGTATTTGACCCGTCAGTGATGACGCAACTATCAGGGACGGGTATACACTTAACCCATCAGTGATGACGTTTATCACAGATGGGTAAATTACCCGTCACTGATAATACAGGTCATTACTGACCTTTAGTTGCTGACGGGCCAAATACCCGTCACTGATGAGGGTTTTTGGCCCGTCAGTATTGACATTTTCTGTAGTAGTGAATTGTTAGGTATGATCATCCCTGTGAAGCAACTTTTTCACTGAGATTTTGAGATCTATATTATCCTACTCCAACCATGTATTGATTTCCCACAACGAGTTTGAGATTGATGTTCCGGCTCAGTAAGAAAAGAGTGAGGAGACCATATCACTATATTCATCTATGCATTAATTTACCAGAAAGAGTTTGGAGTTGCCGTCTTGGGCTATTCGGAGCCATTAGCACTCCACTCTTCTTGAGGTAATTTAGCTCAAGGGTTGAGGTCGGGGTTGACGTTTCAACTTAGAGAATTATCCCACTTGAAGTTCTATATTATAGATTTTGGGTCCCAACATATCATTTGTACTATTAGTGCTATAGTAACATATATAAGTTGGATTAATTATTTTCCGAGTCTAACACAAATTATGATGCTCCACTCGATCGGCATTTCGAACAAAGATAATCCCGCTGGTTTGAGCTACTTTAAGATAATTAGGTGCTTGACTGCTTGCTTATTGTTAATCAAGTTGCAATTGGTACATTTAATTCCAAGACTTGTGAGATGATAAGTGAGTGAACGGCCATTGGAAAAACAAACTTATTACTGATCATGCAAAGTAATAAACATTCATAGATTATCTTTCACAACAACTTAAAATGAAACACAATGCCGCACAGTTGAGCAACTATGAGTTGAGCAATAGTTAGCTAAATGATAGCGTGATGAGTACTGGTGTTGAACGTATATAATTTTGTAATTGGCAGTAAGATGTATGGCGCAAATATAATCACCCATTATTGTTTTATTTCTTCTTCTAAAAAAGCAATTGTAGTCACAGGCTATTTTTTTAAGGAGTAGTTTCGATAATAATGTTTAGATATCTGCATGCCAACATCCATGCGTCTATCTGGTCTTGCCACTCTCATTCAAGCGTGTCGCCAAGGCGCACCTGTAGCCCATCCCGCCAGCTGCCAACAAGGAAAGCAGACTTGCTATCCTCCGCCGGCCGATTGGTTCTCATCAAATCAGTTCTCAGTTCCATCCCAATATACCACTCAATCACCATGAAGCTTCTATCCTAGCTGCTCCCGGTGATCGAGAAAAGAATACGAGCCTTCTTCTGGAAAAGAACTGAAGCAGCGCGTGGCGGACACTGTCTCATCACCTGGCGAGACGTTGGTCGTCTGGTCGAGTATGGCGGGTTTGGCGTGTTGGATTCGAGAATCCTAAGATACGCCTTGCGAATCCGATGGCTATGGCTCCAACGAACCAACATCCGCTGTTGGTCAAGCTTCAAGGTCCATGTAGAAGACGACATGAAGGCTATGTTCAAGCCGTCCACCAACTTCAACATTAGCGACGACAACCTCACCATATTCTGGATAGATCGATGGCTTTAGGCTCTTCTATCACGCAATGCCGGTGCTCCTTATGGCCGTGCCCAAAGGACAACGAAACACAAGGCTCGTTCGGGAGGTCTTGGCGGACAGCGCCTAGATCCGTGACATCACGGGGCTGCTCACTATCCCTGTGATCGTGGACTACCTAATGTTGCATGATCGCTTGCGGAACGTATCGCTGACCGCTGGAGTAGAGGACTACATTGTTTGGAAATTGCATCAGTGACCTACTCCGCAACTTCTGCCTGTCGGGTCTTCTTAATTCCAAGGACTGGAGTCATTCCATTGCGGCAAAGCCATATGGAAGGCCCGGGCACACAAGATGCAAGATGCACCTGTGACTTACGTTGTGCCGCCGTATCTAGATTGCCGACAGGCTGGAACGTCGTGGGCTACCCAACCAAGGTACTTGTCCATTCTGCTCTCTGGTGCATCAGATATCAGATCACATTTTTGTGCAATGTGTTTTCTCAATCGATATTTAGCGGCACTGCTTACGACACTGCAACCTGGAACACCTTGCGCCATCATCGAATGACACCCTGATGACTAGTGGCCAAGCAGCCGTGCGAGCACACCGAAGCAAACAAAAAAAGGGTTCGACTAGCTTGTACTGCTCGTGGTTTGGCTCCTCTAGAAAGAATGCAATGCACGGATTTTTGATGCCAAGTCCCGTAACGTGCAGCAAGTCCTATCGCCGACGATGCTGGGCTCTTGATCGCAGCCTGAGCGTCGTGGTTGGATAGTGTCTAGAGATAGAAATCCTCTGTTCAAGTGTTGTATCGTAGCTGCGTCGTAGCCTGCCCACCTATAAACTCAGCTAATCTCGATCCGATCATGGGTCTAGAGCATCATGTAAATCTTATAAAACAATTTTTTTCTTCTGACATGTAAAGCTTTTGCGTGTTTATAAAGAAATATCTGTATGCCTTTGCGTTCAACTGTTTTATGAGATTCTATGATCTATGTAGTAAGCATTTCTTAGATGTATCACTGATTTAGTGGAAATAATATAAAGGTGCCCTTTAATTTTTCTCACGGTATTGCACCATGGAACTTTGTTCTTTCAGTTAGCTATCGTTCGTTTGCTACTGTTCCTTTGGTCAATGATCTACCTTTTCCATTGCTGGTGCATTTGCTATTTATAGCCACGTGTAGCACGTGGTACTTAGGGATATCCAAACGAGAGTCAGATCCTTCCGACTTTAGTAAAATATCTTATTCAAAGTTGTCTTTTAAACTGTCTTTTCAAGAGTTACCCGATTATTATATCTTTTAAGCTGTTTCTTCTCTTAGCAAAGCGTTAACATTAAGAGATATCGACGTATCAGTACATTGAAGTAAAGTCTAGAGCTTCTGCGTCTTTGTAAAGATTTAATTTTGTTATCTCTCTTCCACGTTGAAATAATCAGCTGATATTAACGTCTTTATATAATGTACATGCACTTAGAGACTAGCCTGAATCTGGACGTCTGGTACTAACCGAACTTGGCCATGCGTGCGTATTCAATTTTTTGATTCCTCCTTGTATACATACTAGTGATGCACGCGTGTTAATCGGTAATATACTAATTTTGGATAAATCTTTACCTTGTTCCTACAAGAGTAGGTCTAGCTTCCTAGACCCTGTTGCCTTGTTCTTCCTTACAAGCTGGTGATCTTCTCTACTTGCTAGTGGCTTGCTTCTCTTTCCTCCTTATCTGATCCTCCTCCCTTCTCTAGTACATGTTGTTCTTGGTTCTTGGCTTCCTAGAGCTTGAAAATGGTAGTCTTGATGGTGGTATCTACTACCGTGTATTGCTTTTATAGGGCTGCCTAAATCAGTTGTATGCTGATATGTTCATTAGCTCAAATTACTAGATAAATATAGGGGATGTTTGGTTAGGCTTTTCAGCAGCTTTTCACTGGAAAAAGCTGCAGCCCAACCAAACGGCCAGCTTTTCAGCAGCTTTTGCCAACGTTAGCTGTGGGCTTTGCAGTGCAAATTTAGCTGTTTAGAAAAGCTGCCTTCTGCCAGCTTTTTGCAATGTGTTGAAACTTTAGTGCTCATTTTCTAAAATGTTGTAGATGATTTGGATCAACCAAAAGCCATATATTCACTTTCTCACAGCCACAACAGCTTTTTCAGACATCCAGCCAACAGCAGCTTTGTCAACAGTCACAGCCTAACCAAACAGGCCCATAATGGCTGATCCACTTGCATTCGGCTGTCTTCTATGCTAAGTTTTGACCCTAGTCAAAATTTGTGTGCCGGTGGTTATTTCACTCCCATAGATGCCATATCTTCTCAGCTTTTTGGTTTTAAAAGAACTTTTTCCCAAAACAAAGAAAGAATCATTGGAGGCAAAGTAGTATAGGTAAAAACAAAAATATTTTATTACTACTCACATCTCCTCTAAATATATATAGTAGATTAGTCCGATAGGATCTTAAGAGCATCTCCAAGGGTTCTGTATCCCCTTCTCCATAGTCATATATGCCAAATCTGAGGAAAAAACTGCCTCCAACCGGTTCTCCATCTCATTCTGCAACGTATCTCGTTCTCCGTCCCCCGCCTCCCGTTCCCCATTCCTGGCGACCAGCTTTGGTTCTGCATCCCCCAACCGCCCGGCTCGGAGAGCTCCATCCCGCCAACCTCCTGAGCGGCCGGTCGCGCCGTCAAGTTGCGTTGCGTCCGTCGGAGCCGGAGCCGGAACCGGAGTTCGTCGTCTTGTGGCCTCATCGTCCCGTCTTCTCGTTAGATCCAGGCAACAATCCGGCGGGGTAGACTGTAGGGGAGGGAGCCGGATCTCGCGGTCGGCCGGATTCCAGCACCACCTCCTCTGCCACACTGTGCTGCTCCTCCCCAGCGCCCTGGTCTTCAGCGCCGCGCTGATGCTCCTCCCCCGCGCAGCAGCAGCAGTAGTACATCGTCGCGAAGCCGGATCTGCTCCTCCCTCGCGCTCCTCCCCAACCAGTGCCTCCTCACCCTCTCCCTGCGTGCTTCAATTGCTGTTCTATTCTTGTTCGAAGCTTGACGCGTAGTCGAATTCCACATCGCTTTTGGTCTGCAACCGGAGGTTCAGCATTAGGGGCCGCGTCTACCCGGTGATTCTTCCCGTCGACGGCAACGAAGTCCCAGGAAAGGTGAGTGGAATCTCACATCCCGTATGTGGAACGAATTCCTGCCAAGTCCTGTTTGCGTTTGGTGTTTCTTGGTTTGGGCAATGCAAGCAATGGCAAGTACTGGAAACCACGAGCTCTTGTTACATTCGATCAGTATGGGACAGCATATATGCAAAACAAAGGCTAATTTGTTCCTCTGTGCTGCAGGTTTTCAAGGGAATCACTGATGGGGAGCTCGATGTGCTGGACATATTTGAGGATGGGGAGTATGTGAGGGAAACAGTTGACATCTCACTAGCTGTAGGTCCATCTGATGCCCTTTTTTTTCAAGCTGAGCCCTTTGTCTTGAGGGGAGAATGCAGGAACTCTTTGCCTTGTACAATATAGATGTCGTTGCTATGGAATGGCTTTGGTTTGATCATTAGGGGCTACTTTGTTTTGGCATATTTAGATAGCTTGGTAGGGTTTATGAGTTTGGCTATTGTCAAATTACAAGCTTTTTTGTTTCTTAGATTTGTCAAGGACTCAAGATGTAGTCTTAGTTTATTTGTACTGTTGCAGGATGATATGATGATTATCCATCAAAGTTGGGAGACCTTTTATATGCCGGAACTGCAATTCTACTGCTATGTATGCAGAGTGTTATCAAGATCTGAGTATCTAACATTTTTAGTTAACGCCAGCCTCTTTACTCAACTAATCTCTATATTCTGATGGGCTATTCTTTATCCTTAAAAAATGGCTACTATTTATGTTAATGTCATGATGTGTCTAATTATATGTCATGCTTGGCCTGTTGAGGCTAACATTATCTTACACCAATCGCAGGCAGTATTACACTTCTATCTCTGTTGGCAATCCACCAAGACCTTATTTTCTTGATGTTGATATTGGAAGCGACTTGACATGGATCCAGTGTGACGCATCATGCTCAAACTGTGCCAAAGTATGCGACCTAACATAAGCAATTTTTCTAATTCCAACAAACCTGGATGTATCAGTATATCAATTTGTGATTAGCCTCATTATTCTTTCCAAGTTTATTGTATCTCTCTCAAGCAAATATGTACCACAATTGCAGGGACCTCATCCTTTATATAAGCCAGCAAAAGAAAAGATAGTCCCTCCCAGGGATTTGTTATGTCAAGAGTTCACTGGCTGTTGGTTAACTCACTGATGCTCCTGTTAGTTGTTGACTTGTGATGTTTTTACTCTTTTTGTGTTTGGATGGTGAATTAAGAAGGGCAAAGAGTGTAGGGTGTAGGATATGGCTATGGGAGGAGGACTAGATGAGGTGCTCAGTTGTAATCAGTGATTTTGTTTTGTTTTGAGTTGCTGTTTATGGTGGAAAATGTGCAGCTTAGCTTGTTCAAAGTATCAGTCATCTTGCGAGATAATTCTGAACAGAGTGTCATTCCTAAGGTAGAAAGATGTTATCATAGTTCAATTAGAGGTACGACAACAATATAGTTGTTTGAATTTAGCTGTCATAAATATTTTCATTATAAAAATAGAGAGTGGATTTTGTACATGTACATGTGGGTACATGAGTTAAGGATTTAGGTCAATTCTCATATTTGTGCATCTCAAAAAATTCTCCAAAAATTCATAGATGTTCATCATGTTATAATGTACAAACCCACAAAATTTCATGCAAAAATATAATCAAGAGTGGCCTACACAAAAAAGACAAAAAAATGTTGCTGCATTGTTTTAAAAATAAGTTGAATTTTTTGTCTTTTTTGTGTAGGGCACTCTTGATTATATTTTTGCATGAAATTTTGTGGGTTTGTACATTATAACATGATGAACATCTATGAATTTTTGGAGAATTTTTTGAGATGCACAAATATGAGAATTGACCTAAATCCTTAACTCATGTACCCACATGTACATGTACATTTGCTTTTCTCATAAAAATAGCCGTTATAATTATACTCGTTACAAGTAAAGCCATTTAAAATATTATGTTAGTTATAGGATATGAATAAAATATAGAGGAGAGAGATATGGAGAATGAAAAATGGAGAATGGGTTGGAGGGAATGGAGATATAGGGAGAGAATATTTTGGAGAAGCTCTCTATATGGAGATATAGAGAATGAGATATGCATAACTCCTTGGAGATGCTCTAACCATGCTGCGCTTGGACATTTTCAAAATAAAATGTTTTGAAAATAAAAATTACTTAGGTTCTACTTTTGGTTTTGCCGTCGCAATTAAAATTGTAGATTTAGGCGAAAATGTGTCGGTGAAACTAACTTTATTTCAAAATACATTTTCAAAACTCATTGCCTCCTACGGCAGTTGGCATGATCCTAATGGTCTTGAGTGCATAGACTCACTAATCTCGAATATCACAAATATTTTCAAAGGTTGCCTCTCCCACCTCGGTCTTCTACGGCTCGACATCCGAAGATTAGGTTTTAGACTTGATGTATAGGTAGACTTTCGTCTAATGTAATTTTTCTTCCTTTTTTCCTTTCTTTACTTGTTCGTGTAACAATTATGTAACCAACATTTGTAATCATATTAATTGTAGTTCTTTCTTTGTTACTTTTCCTTTTATACCTTGTATTCAATTACTATACATTTGTAAATACATTCAATTTAATTAAATTTAAAATTTCCGGTGTATACATTTGTATATGAAATGATTGCAATATATGCCATGTATGAGATGAAAGCGCTAACCAAATTTCCCCGTCTAGTCTAGTTAGCAACGCATCTTGACAAAAATCGACCAATTCAGCAACACGAGTTGAGTCCACTTCCGTCTTACATCTCCTTCGACTACGTCTAAAACTTTCTCACAACATATATATACATTTAATATTTCTGATCTGTAGCTTTGATGGACTGAGCTTTCCGCTTGGTTCCTTTCTTTATACATGTATATATTTGGTTATGCTTACAAAAATCTCCCAATTGGCATAATTTGCAGTGACTGCGATCATCCAGGACAGGCTCAAAACTGCAAACTGAGCACAAGGCCACGACTTGTTAGAAAAACGAAATTGGAAAACTAAATTAAATGCATGCATTGCTCTTGACATGTATTAGTAGAACTAAATTCTGATGAGCACCTTTGGAGCAGCGTGAATGGAGATAAATGTGTGATTACACTCTATAGTTCTGCAAATAAAGATGAGCTTGACCTTCACTGTGGAGACAACAATGGTCAGGTCATTCTATCTAGACCTGAACCAACTCTATCTCTTTGACCGGACCAGGCATGGCTAGATCAAGAAATAGTCATACCCGGCTGGTCCTAACCGTAGATGCGGTGAGATCATGCGGAGGTCATCCCTTAAGTTCATCGGATAATGCAATGTGTGTTTTTGCAACCTGGGTTTTAAGCATGTGGAGAATTTTCAAATCATTTTCACTGTGTTATTAACTCTTACTTCTGTACTATTTTCGGAAAATAAACCTTGCATTGTACCTCCCCGTAGATATCTAACGGAAGAATCTTTGAATCCCTACGGGCCTGCGGCTACTAGTTGGAGAAAGCTTAGGCTATACTAGCGTAAATTAAAAATTTCTATCATGTTATCAAGGAATCACTCCAAGTTATAGATAATGGGATTATCACTAGACGTGCAGACCTGTAGCAGAAGTAAAGTCCAAACAGCGTGTCGGTGCAGATATAGTCGTACTACCTCCTTGCAAGTTCCTCACGAAGTTGCAGATCATCCTAGCATCATGATAGCAATGCTTCTAAGGTATCCACATGTACGGGGAACGAACACCGCAAGCCAGAGTGCTAGCTCCGAGTAGCACGGTTTGGATGTGGCATGGGTGGTGTCTAGGGTTTCAAGAATTCTGACCCAGAGTAATCCCTAATCTGAATTGGATTCCAACCCTTTAAGCATGTGAACCTATTTGGTTTTGTCGATGAAGTCGCCTTCAGACAATAAACTTATGGCACCCCGGTTTGATTAGCCGAGATGCTAAGGGGACAAGCTGTCGAGCAGTCTCCACGATTTCTACTGCTACCTTGGAATTCTTGCTGAAAGTAAAAGTGGAAAATGTAGCTGAAAAAACAACTGAAAACTCCCAGAATATATCCGATTTCTTCTCTATTCTGAGGGGGTCGTCCTGCCCTTTTATAGACGAAAACGACTTACAGGTGTTTGTACATGTCTGCCCTTAAATAGTTTATGGTTCTACCCTACGTCTTATTACAACACCTCGGGCGGTCCAGTCTTTTCCTCCTTGCCGTTACCTTGCGCCGGAATCAGCCATATGTGCTTCACCCGTACGGAATGCCGCCCCACTCTGAGCTCCCCTGGGGTGTTCCTACTCTCTGCTTGTCTTCGAGCTTCGCTTGCCTGTATCCCGCCAAGAGACCTCACCACATCTCGCCAAGATATACGTTGCCATCCGGTTGAGGCACGCCTCGCTCAAACACCCGACGATATCTCCCCTGAATGCCCACTGCCATGTCGCCCAAGGGTGCCTCGCTGAGAGGTGTCGCCAGACCCTTGCAAGGAAGCTGTCGACAAAGTTAGCGTTTCTTATTGAAGAACTAAGGGTACCTTGGCTAGGCCACCATGGCGGGCTCATCCAACAGGTTCACGTGTACTTGGACATGACGCGAGTACTCCTACTCGGTCACTAATTGGCGGTTGCCCCTAGTAGAATGTGCCAACTCCGAAGTGCACATAAAAATCAAATAAGACAAATCTCTATAATGTTTAATCATATGCGTTCCCTTTGCCTCATGATATCAGTCAAAACCCAATGCGAGTATATGTCATCCTCTTTTGGATAGCTTGACTACTCTTTCTCAATCACGTGACTCGGAATCCTTGTTTGTGGTTAACTATTTAATTACCAGTAGCATGTCGATGTATTTTCGGATCCGATCATTCGAGAGGCCTAGAGATATCGATAATGTTGTACGTAGGGGCAAATCTTTTCTTGGTTGACACTGTCTTGCATCATGATTTATGGCAAACATGAAAGTTAATTCTATAATACCTAATTATGTAGTGTTTGGCAATCCATAAGTAAATCACTCCACATCCCGAGTGCATACGACAAACTCAAGTCTAAAGATATATCATACACATTGTGTATGAGATCAACATATGCATTTAAGAATACAACATTCTCACTATGTCTCATGGTGAGCTGATCCAACCCCGTGTTCTCTAATACATGTCCATATTATTAGTTTGGTATCTCCATATCTATGACCCGTGTGTCAGGGCCCCAAAATTACATACGACTAGGGGAACTCCTGATCACCAAAGACCGAGCAACCAGTCGATCCGGTAGCACGGTACGTGCGCCATACACACCAAGGTCAAGTGGTTCGACACCTGACCAACGCATCATACGATCACCAGAACCGTATGCTCTCACCATTGGTCAGCCGGCCAGAAGCGATCAAACTTCTAAAAGCCACATCTAATTCCCAAAGTCCTGTGAAGGGTTACGGTCATTCTTGAATCCACCGAACACGACAAGATTGGAGGAACTCGGTGATCATACCCACACCCTAAGCTAGCACTGAAACTAGTGGGTCACTCGAAGGCCCGATATGATCCATCCACACCCTGCCTAGCCAGCACAGCATCTCAGCTAGTGGGTCACTCAACCGATTCCTGTCCCACTTAGTGAAAGCAAGAATCACAATAAATCTTCACTGCATACCCATACACTTCAATTCATACACGCATTAGATATGAGCAGCCACCAAAACAACTTAAATATCATCAAAAAACTCTACAACAGAGGGATTATAGATAATAGAACTATCCCATACAAAGGATATGTCTTTAACTTCTACATTACACGACTTACATGTCATTTTCAACAACTTCAAGTACAAAAACAGAAGCGGAAGATAATAGAAAACATTGAGATGACAACTCTAATCATCTCCCAACAGTTTTACAAAAAGAAACCTCATGACCAAGTTAAGCAAGCCTTGCAACTACACGTCCAAATCAGCATAATTAGAATCATAATAAGCTACGAATCTGGAACTACCTGTAGGAATAGAATTCCCGAGTGAGTACTTTTGTACTCGCAAGATGCTAATATGCTCATTCCAGATTAGTCTTAAGTATGGCATGGTAATTAAATGACAGCAACAACGATACAATACAATTGAACAGAATAAACTAAAGATGATTCATCTCTAGCATCTAGATCATGAATTGCAAGGTAACAACCATTCAATCAAGCTAACTACTTGACACATCATCAAATGAATCAACATAACCAGATCTGAAATTGCATGATTGACATCATTCCAAAGCATCAAAATTGCTACCAACAAGTAACAATTTATCAATATTAACACTAGAGCTGGGCTACTATCCAAATAGTCTATCAAGTGTTAAAGAGGTTGGCTCCAACCAATTTGTGACTACAATCAGCCAACACAATTTAGTCCCTCTAAGCCCTCCTAGGCTTCGAGGGATTCCGGGATGAGTATAACTACCTGCATCCCAAATCAACTGCAGTTGAGGGAAAGGCTACTACCCTTACCTCGAACGGGAGTATCTCGATAAAGTCAAGGGTAAATGGTTGGCCGACCATTACCCTACCTGACCCTCATCGACCATATCCTCGTCGGCTTAAGGAGGGATCACATTTCTAAGATCATGCGAGCTGCTACCCGTCAAGTCCCCAATGAGGATCCACTCCCGTCTCTCGTAACTTTCCAAGGTTCAAGTGATTATTAAAGTGATTTATGCAGCACACCAATGCCAATCATTCACACAAGCAACCTACTCATGCTAGTTGATAGATACACCACATACATCATTTCGAAATATTCGAACTACACGTCATCACTTAACCAAGCAATCAGAAGATAACCAGAATCAATATCAACAAGCGAGCATGCTTGCCTGGCTGTCCGAGATCACAAGTTTGATGAAAAACAAATTCAAGATCACCCGCGTTGCTCGATCCTATTGAAATGATCCGAAAGACCGAATAAAAACGATGGAAGGGACATAAATCAAAACCAGCAATAAAATATATGGAATTATGCATGAGATGCATCTTAATATATAGGAAATCCTATTACGAAGCTAACGCAATTTGAATCGTTTAGTTTGGAGTTCTATAATTCAAGTTATAATGTTTTTAAGGTGTTCACGGTTAAACTTGAGAGTGATTTGTAACTTTTAAAATTATTCATAGCAGTCACATGTGAGAGCATTATGTCATGATTATATACTGGTTCTTAGACGAATTATGACACCAAGCATTTTAAGTTTGTCTGTTAAGTTAGATTCTCTAGTATTTATGTTTACTATTAAGCCTAAAGAGACAATTTAGTCATTTCTGAAATGTATAACTACAATATCATGCAAAATAGTGACATCATTAAATTCTACAAATACAAAAATGAATTTAGGTGAAAGAATCATTTCATTTGAAGGTCGTATGCGTTTTCTACGAAGTCTTGATGTCTGACCAAATTTTAGAATTTCCTGTTCTCTTCTCTTCTCGGTGAAGGAAAACATTTCAATTACTTTTGTCCTCAGATGAAGTATACCTAATGAGTATGACACGTGGGTTATATTTCATAATATTTTCTTTTATCATTTTTGTTTACTTGCTGTTCTTGTGTGGACCCAACCTGTCACATGGAGCAGGTGCGCATCCCTTCCTGTTTAAATCTTGTGAGCATTCTTATTTCAATCACCACAGGGTGTGGTTGGGCTGTCATCATCACAGATATCGATTTTGTTAAATTGCATTTCAACTGAGTCTGTATGTAAAAGAGGTATCAACTAGTTCACTCAACCTCATTATTCTACTCTAACTGCTAATTACTTTTACTGGCATGGTCGTAAGGACAAACAGTATAATTAATATGCAAATGTGCTAAGAAGAATTAACTTGTTCTAACCACCATTTTCCCTAAGTGACTATCCATATATGGGTATGGCTGTTGTTAGCTAATACGTTAACGAGTATTATTACCTAAGGCATTGAGTAAAACTGAACTTCACTAAGGACTAAGATCATGTTCAATAGCTATGCCTCCACGGCAACAAGCAGCGATTAATTTATCCTGGATTCAATTAGTGTATTGGCTTCCTTAATCGTTTCCACTATTAGCACATTTGTTAGGTTTTATCCGGACAGCCCACTTAACTTGCTTCTATTACCATATGATTAAAACGTAATCGAGCCGGTCATTAAGAGTATTAGTGCAATAGTTCAGTTATTAAGTGTTACTACCGGGGCACTAGGGCATGGATCAGCAAATAATCGTCACTAATTCTGTCTTACAGAAAATTGTTTTTGGATTAATTACGATATTCAACAATTAACTTATCTTATCCGGACGGCATAACCATTACTATTATATTAAATATGTCTTAGCCTTGAGTCCCAGGTTTAGATAAACTAATAACGTTTAACACTAGACTAAACCTAGGCAGGTGGAAAAGGAAACGAACAAGTGCTAGCTAGAAATACATGTGCACAAACCCACGGCTAGAAGCGTCAGCACACCAATTACAACTGCTCGCCGTTAACGCAATTATCCTCAGATAATTAGCTGGCTACTAAATGGGTTAAAACGTCATTAGCTATTATTCTGACAGTGATCGTTGAAATAGTTAATCATCCAGCAAGTTATCGTTACAGCTAACGGGATGCAGTCGACCACTTCACTCGCTCGGCCAAACCGGCTGGAGACCCAGTCTGACCGGCCGCACTACCTTGCCCCGGCGAGCATGCGAGCGGACATCACGGCGATGGGAGAGGCAGACGGGAGAGGAAGGTGATTGGAGAGATTGGAGCTCACCCCATCGTCGAAGGCGGGATGTAGCTGTTGTGGTCTCCGGCGATGAGCTCGAGATTGTTGGGGATCTCCTTTCCGTTGGCGGCGAGTCTTCGGTGGTGGGAGAGGGGTGGCATCTGGTGGAGCTGCCGAGGGCGCGGTCGACGCCGGCGCGAGAAGCTCGGGTCCTGGTGGCGGCAAGCGAGGGCGACAGCGGCGTCGTCTGTGGTGGGGTCTCGGCGGCCTGGTCCTCAGCAGCAAGACGACGGCGACCTCGGCGGTGAGCAGGACCTGGACGTGCTGGGGAAGAGGGCGAGGACGACGGCTTGGTGAAGGGCGTCGGAGCTCAGGCGTGTGCGGCTGGGAGTCCAGTTCCAGTGGTAGGGCTCCGGTCGTCGGTTGGGGAAGAAGAGGTTGGGGGCGAGCTGTGGGGCGGCGGCGATGGGGGCGGCCCCGCCGGAGTGGGAAGTGGCTCCGGCGGCGATGTAGGGTGGAGCGCAGCCAGCGGAGGGGGCGAGCGCGGAGGAAGGCCTGGACGGCGGCAGAGCTTGAGGGCGCTGGCGAGCTGAGGACGGTGGCGAGCTGAGGAGAGAGAGAAAGCGGAGTGCGCGGCGGTTCTTGGAGAAATGCGCGCCGAGGAAGAAACAAGGCTGCAGGTGGGACCCGCGGACAGAAAAAAGAGGTGAGGTATTTTCTTTTTATTTTGTTCCCCTTTAGCTCGGGTTTTGCTAACATGAGCTCAACATTCAATTCAAAATATTTTTGTAAAAATTAAGTGTTATCCGGAACATATCTCACCTCCAAGAAATTTTGTAGGTTGACACCATCTCATCTATATGCCATTTAGCCACTAAAGCACTATGGTCAAAAGAATCAACCGTGAACTACATGTAGTTCCAAATTCTTTTCAAGACGCATGTTTGAGATTGTTAATACAAATAAAGCTTACGTATGGAATTCTGCAGGAATTGGACAATGGGAGGTCATCAAGTTGACTTATTTCAGTTTTTGGTCCGAAAGAAAGAACCTTAGGGAAAACATTTGTAAACAGGTGCAAGACAGCGTTAATTAACTTGATCATTTGTGTAAAGTCCCTCTGAGATTTATCAGACTTAAGAAAACACCACTAAGGTTACGCCTTGGTGAAATTGTTTTCACACTTTTATTTAGAATTGAGTTCACGTCGAGATCTTAGAGCACATGTTTAAAGCTTTTAGTCAAGGTCGTTTTTGAGCGACCTATATGCATGCATGTGAGGAACAGAAATCGTTTTTATTCACGATGATCTGCATTGATCTCGTGTCTTAGGAATTGGGTCATTACATCGTGAACCATAGTCATCAAGCAATGCATATGGTAGTCTATACATATGTGTGTTCATATATTTTATTGACCAGAGATCACTTTAGAATAATCATCGCAAAGATTAATATAGAGTCTTACGAGCAAGTCATGCACTCGCTAGTCAATGTAAAATATATTATTCAAGGACATCATCATGAATATAAGAAAATATGATCATCTCTATGATTACATCTACAACAATGAGGACACCACTGTCCATGATGAGGTATGACTGGAGAGTTTAGCGAATTTGAAACCAGCCCTAGCAACCATCAGCCCTCGCACGAATGAGTTGTAGTATCCGTATATGAAAGCATCATTACTATGTATTAGATGGCATTCCTTAACAATATGTTAGATGGCATCGAGTGATTCATGTCTACTCGTATGATTGACTCCATGCATCACTACACCACAACCCAATCTTAGGAGCAGCTATGTGTCGGCACTAATCTATAATAGGTGCTCATGCATAATGTGGTTCACTTGTATGCAAGCCATTGCTTATCATGTTCAATTTTACCGTGAATCTAGTTGTCTGATTCCATCCATTATGTGTGGTTGCTTATTCATTTGTTGGAGATAAATTTATCTACTTAATAATGCTATATGATATTTGCCGTTTGGAGTAATCATTTAGTGAGGTTGAAATGACCATTTTGTTTGTGCATGTAGTTATCAGATTTAAATGATTTTATCCCTTTTGCTAAAGGTGTTTATGTTTTTTGAAGGGCTGAGAATGGCGAGGAAGAGGAAAGGCAAATGGTAGAGAGAGAAAAAGTAAAGGGAAAGTTACTAAGGAGAAATCTAAAGTATGTACGTTTGATATATTTCTGTCAATTACGGATGGAAAAATCATATGTATATGTCATAACTATTGTTTATTTTTGTCATAACCAAGACTCAAATCTTGCTAACTAGTGTCTAGTCTATATGACAACCACGTTAGAGTTACTTCATAACTAGTTCATTCTTATAGCGCGTTTATTGTTTATTTGATAGATAGCGATGTCCATAGGAGACTCAAGTCTTTCTCAATTAAGCCCCCAATTCCAGCTTTGATAACCAATAGTAACAGATGTGATAACTATGAGATAGATATGTGACTATAACATAGATGATCTGATAACTATATATTGATTAGTAAATAATTGTTTGACATGCATGTACATGCTGCCATGCATCCGTCTAAACACATATACTAAAGTTTATGGTGCTTTTAACATCTATATGATAACTACTGATGTCCATAGAAGACTCAAATCTTATTTCATTAATGATCTCGTAACCAATAGCAAACATTGTGATAACTATAGTATAGATATGTGAACAATAATACAGGGGGTTTCATAACTACAAACTAATTATTTGATAACTATATTGTCATACATATGCATGCCATCATGCATCCTTGTAAACATGTGAAAATGAAATCTAAGAAGAAGACAAGGATTACTCGGACATGAAGGATTTGACATTTGCATGGTGGGAAGGAATTCATTTTCATGGTTGCTCACCCTCTTTATTCTTCGGAGGAGATAAAAAAGTGCTAGTATGCCATTTGTGAGTTGTGCCGATTGTTTGATGTCTATTGCTAATTTTGGAATCTAATATTTCTATCAGGGTTTAATATTTTCCTCTTATCTTTTGAAGAAAACTGCAAGTCTGCAAGGCATCCCTCGACAATGTAAGAAATAGGAACCAAACTTGAGTCAATCAAGACTTGAACCTAGGTGGTGGAATTGTACATCCACTCTCCCAAATACTTAAAATAGCTTATGTGCGTTGTTTGTCTCCAAGCCGGGGAGGCTCGTTGTAGGTAATATTGCTATCATGTGTACTAAGTTTTTGTAACAAGCATACAAAGGTACTATCTGATAATAGTTTACTAATAATAGTTTAATAATCCGTATATTACTGCTAGATAACAATGAGTTCATAAAAACTTACCAAAACATATTCCAGTGTGATCTAGTTTGGAAACCCTTGTGAAACGAGGAACGGAAGATGGTGAAAACGGATCATCACTTGCAAGTAACCAAAGCTAGTTGCCAAGTTCCAGTGAGCAGAAAAAAGTTGGCGTGATGGAGGCCTTTGATCGACAGGAAGGAGGTGGGAAGACAAAATGCAATCTTTTTTATTGACATCACAACGTGGTTTCCAATGGGTCCAGATCCTCTAGAGTTGGTGTTAATTCCACCTGGTGGAGTTGCATAAATCTCAACCATGTATTTTCTTTTGTGGTCTGGATTAATCCACGTAAAAATTGCCCATTTGTCTCTCCACTCGTCCTTGCCTCATCTAATAATGTTTGTTATTGTCTCGCAGTTGTAGGCTACAACATGGTGCTGAAACTTTGAAAATCCCACCATCTTATTGTTCCCCCCAAAATAGCAACACCTCCTTGTCTGGCTTAACTGAGCCGTGCCGCCTAGAGAACGCAGATGTTGGCTTTTGGCCCAAGGATGGAACACACACACAAATATGAGAGAACTTTTCATTCAATTTTTCCGTGCTTATTTCTTGCATCCTTTATCATATATTTATACTACTCACAATATTTTTCTTGGTGCACATGCGAAGTATACCAGGAGTTTTGGAGTTTCGCTTTGTGTACACAGAGGTGTACCATAGCTGTCCCAAGTTGAGTTGTTGTGCGTTTGTGTGTGAGATTGGTTGTGTCCATGTCCTCGGGTGTAACATCTTGGTGTGAAGCCAGTGTGAGTCGATGAGAGACCGGAGGCGATGGTACGAGGTCATCATCGTAGGAGGAGTCGCTGCAATGCTGACTTTGATCACATTGAGTCGGTGGGATGCTTCTATGAGACGGGCAATGTGATGCTGCTGAAGCAAGGATGTATGTGAACAATGGTGCGATGCTACTACAAGCGAGTACAGGTGCAAAGTACGGTGCGTGAGCAAGAGTGAACGGTGGATGTGTCAATACTCGAGCTTAGCGTGTAATGGGACGGGGACCAATTTAGTCATGTTCCTACGCGAGGCCAATGGTGTTGGGGAACGTGCTACGTAAAACAAAAATTTACCGTACACGAACCAAACCAAGATCCACTATCGAGGTGCAGGCAACGATATCATACCTTTGCCGATCACGTCAATGCAGCGAAGAAGTTGACGATGTCGATGAAGTCCGCAGACTCCCGCAGCTAGGTTATACCCCCAGCCGCGAGAGTGATCTCCTCGCGAATAGTTCGCCCGATTGAACGCCGAAGTGTACGACGTCTCCGATGTATCCACGCGTACCGGATCAGCGACACCGCGGTAATGTGTGGACCGGCACACAAGAACAGCGGGGATCTACGAGAAGGAGAAGCAGCAGCGCGCCGGCAGCTGAACTAGATCCAATCTAGAAGAGAGAGGAAGAGGAGGCTGCGGCCAATCTAGAGGTGGCGGTTGCCTAGGGTTTCGGCCAAGGGGCTAGGGCTGCCTTTGGGGCTGCTTGGATGCCCTTTGAGGTGCCCTGCCCCTCTATTTAAAGGGGGTGGGGCAGCTCTCCCTGAGAAGGTGGAGTTCTACTCCAGCAGGAACTCCCTGATGGAGTTGGAGTCCAACTCCACCAGAACATTCTAGAACCTTCTAGAACTTCTGGAACCTTCTAGAACTTTTAGAACCTTCTAGTACCTTCTAGAACCTTCCGATACTTTCCGGAACACTTCCGGACATCACCGGAACCATCCGGGACCTCCCGGAACACTTTCTAGATCATCCGAAACACTTTTAGAACTCTTCTCTCTCGTTCTCCATAAATCGTAGCATTCCTAAATGTCACTAAAACGTTAAGCGTGTGACCCTATAGATTCGAGTATATGTGGACATGTCCGGAACACCTTCCGGTCAATAATCGTCAGCGGGATCTGGACACCCATAACGACTCCCACATATCATCGAAAATCTTTATCGAGCGAACCTCGTATTACCGCATATCATCCTTTTGTCTCACGATACATTACACAACCCGAGGTGAGACTTTTATGGTATCCCTGTGATCAACTCCTTGATCACTATACCTAGTTATCCTCGTTATCGGTTTGTACTCTTTTCTCGTTTTCGTATTCCGGTGTCCCCGTGACTAACCCTTTAGTCACAATACCTGGCCAGGCGATGCTAGACACCATAATACCGAGTGGGCCCAGAGTGTATCTCTCCATCGCCGGATGGGCAAATCCCAGTCTTGACATATCTTGAACCACGATATACTTTCTGGTGTACCTGAAAGTCACCTTTATAATTACCCAGTTACGGAGTAACGTTTGATGACCCCAAAGCAACCATCCGGTATCCGGGTCTACGATATTCTCATGGTCTAAGGACGCAAGTAAACGTTAACACATAATGAGAAGATACTGACAACATATTGACGAAGTGATCTCGCAGTATCTCATAAGGGGTTCTATCCAACACCATTGTTACCCTAACAATGTGTTCCCATTATTGCCGGCATCCTTGTTACATTAACAATGCCCATGATCAGGAAAACAAGACCATCAACAATACATGAGCTAGTCCAGAGGCCTGACTAGGAATCTGAATGGTGTTTATTATTCCACACATGCAATTAGGTTTTCCTCTGAATCTCATATCCAAGAACCAATGCAATTCTAGCATAGAACATAAACTTAATCATGAACATGAAAATAGAATAATAACAACTTTATTATTGCCTCTAGGGCATATTTCCAACAAATGGTATGTCTATCCTGCATATAGCCTACTAGATGCGGCAACATGACTGGTAGTCTAGATCATGCGCTGAGTTGAGTCGACCAAGTACATAGAAGGTATCACAACATGTGGGGGCACGCGAGGTGCAGCGCATGTTTCCATGAGATGTGGATATACGGAGTGCAGTACTTCACATGTTGTTCAAGTCACGGATAAGGTAAATCAAGATTAGGAGGAGAATGTTGGAAATAATCTTTGACACATGAACATTATGAGAGTTCACATGTTGTGTTAGGAGTTCGGAATGTAATAGTAATAGGAGTTCGAGTCAACTAAGGGAGTATTGATGTATTAGGAAAGAAGAGTGCCTAAGTATCCATGTTTTGGACACTACTAAGTAAGCTGTGTTTGTTGAGTCATACTAGAACTATTTAGTATAAATATGTGAGAAAGAGGGCAAGAAGTAAGCACTGAAAAATTAAAAGAAAATATTCTCTAAGATGAGGACTGGTTTAGCTCATGCACTAGATGCGACCATGTGGCTGATAGTCTAGCTCATGCACTAAGTTGAGTCGGCTAAGTGTGGCGTACTCGGTTTTTAAGCCGGATAAACCCTTTGTGTTTACTGTACTGGTCCCATGATCAGTAGCCGGCACACACAAGTTAACCTGTATATCAAGGACATACACGCACTTATTAGCATATGATATAAAACCGATCTTCGAGATCGAAGAATTATACCTTTAGCCCAACGGCTAAAAATCTTACAGCGAAAATCAAATGGTGATGTGGCCCACCAGTATGCCATACCCGACAGGCAACTGTCTGGGGGTTTCGCCCTAGCTTTCACGGATACCGACGTTGCTTTCGAGCTATCGTACCTTCGGTCTGGCCAAATCAACAAGTCAGGTGAGTACATTGAATGTACTTGCAAACTTCCCATCGGAGAGTTTGATACGGATATAAATGCATGCAGAGATATTTCAAGAAATGGCTCTAACCTATGTTTCATGTTGTGCGAGAAAGTAAGTTTGCATTTGAAATACATAAATAGATATTAAAAGCAGTTCTCATAAATTGCCTCGGTATTGCGAGACAGGCATTTGTTCCATCTGTCTTCCCTGCAACAACGGGATTCATATATGTGCTTTCCTACACACCGGAAGCCTGGTGATCACCTACTTCAGCGGAGAGTCTTAGCTCACCCGATATGACGGGATACTAGGGTTTGCCCGAGTCCACGGGGAAATCCCTTATTCACTCTTCCCGACACAACGGGAACTTTTCAGGTCACCCTGCGATCACGGCGGGTCGCGTCCTTAAACCCATAACCCATTTTTGACTTTGAAAGTCAGATCTACTTTTGTGTGGTCTAACTAAGTTCGTCCTTGACCATGGACACGGCTATTCGAATAGTTTAAACCCTCCGCAGAGGTGGTACGGCTTTACCCACACGATGTAGGTCACCCTGGGTATATTTCGCGATGTATACTGACAGGGCTAGTACAACGAGACTCTTTACCGGTGTGAATCCAGCCATGAACCCGCCAGAAGGACATGTTCCAAACCTAACTTGAGTCAGTATCATCGCTACAAGGAGGTTGGTGTTCCAACTTTGTAGCGAACAAGCCATCACTTTTCCACGGAAACTTTTCTCTACAGAGGCTACAACCTCATCTGCACACTGCTCACTGCCTACGGGTTCATGCTAGTCTAGGCCGGGTACTAGATCAAGTCCTTCCCATAAAGGACATGTGGACGTACGGTAAGACTTGGCCAAACGGCACTTAAGATCGGTCCTTACGTGATCCGAGAGGGACTTCACACCACTCCCGTAAACGGGCAGCGAGAACCACGCCGGGCCTTACCTCGCTCTTTAACAAGCTTCTTGCTTTCGCCCTCCATTTCCGACCCGGATCAAAATCTTCTCCATTTTTGTTTTGATTTCACAAAACCATTTTACGGTAAAATATCCCAACCCATGGATATACTACCTTCATACTCCTCCGGACACGACAGTCCGTTTCCAAACATTTGCCACATGAAATATGGGAGTATTTCCCTTTTTATTTTGAAAACCTAATTTTTTTCTACCGCAGGGCTAAACATACATACATACATACTCTACCCTAGGCTTCTGGTAACTTCTCCAGAATACGTAATCCTTAGGGTGACAGGGAATACAGGGTCGAGCTAGGGTTTTCTAAGTGTCGGACATAACTAGGCTACATAAAATAGCGGGTATAAAACATAGCATGCATGTTTCGTAAAACAAAATATATTTCGTAAACTTGGGATTCAACATGGTCAAGGGTGGAGAGCTTGCTTGGCAACGTCGGCCTTTGCCCGCAACTTGGTCTCGATCCTGATACGGTACCCGTCCGAAATCCTTCACGAGGTCTCGCAACGTCGTTTCTACACATCGGAAAATACCGAATGAATAACGAGGCGAGGGAGAACCAAATAAGAGCCAAACACACACTCATGCACATCTAAAATATGTGCTCTGGTCTTAGAAGGTTTTTAGGATTTTTGGAAAGGTGAGAAAGAATTAATGACACACGAAATAATGATTTTGTAGTTTGAAAAACATGGCTTTATGTGACTATGAACATATCAACATTTTAAAGTTTTAGGTTCTCATTCATTAGTTGGATCCAGAGGAAATTAACATGTTGAAATATTTTAAAAATCTAGATGAGAAGTCTTTAAAGCAAGATTTAAATTGGTATAAGTGTATATTTGTATACCTGCATTCAAAGGTTGCATGCCTATTATTATGCTGACAAATTCCTTACTATTATAATTATATGAAAAAGGTTTTGAAACCAAAGGTTCACTGGACCATTGGGATTTGTTTGACTTTTATGCAAAAAGGAAATAATCATGTTAACATATGCTTATGAAACATGTATCATGTTCATATATGAGTTTGTTTTAAATTTGAAAATTCAAATAATTCTAAAAATTATGAAATTGGTACTGATGGATAGGATTTGATCTTAGAAGTATATAGGAAAAAGAACGGATTCAATCGGAGTCACGACGGGGAAGTTATGGACTTTCAAATATTTGCCGGAGGAGAAAATGGAAGAGGGAGAAATCATGGTCTGAACTTGGGTGACATTGGAGGTGTATTTTTCCTTGGGTGTTTTCGGCTAGGGAAGGCGAGACAGAGGAGAAGCGCTGAGGAGAAGGCGCTTTCTGGTGGCGAAAGCGTAAATTGAAACTAAGCCTTTGCTTATTAGGCCATGGGCCAAAGATCAGAAGGGCACTTTGGCTTTAAGCACCGGCTTATTCGAGCGCTTGGAGGTGTTCTCCTCGGTTGCCCCTGACCGGCGGCAGCTGAGCGGCGGGGTTGCGGAGAGAACCACCAGGGAGGAGTGGCAACCGAGCGTGCTCTAGGAGGCGCGGCCGTACAGGGGCTCTTACCGGTGGGCGCGACGTCTGGTGAGGCGTATTAGCTATGGACGACGGTGGAAGAAGGATAGAGCGGCGCAGGGGTACCACCGGCGGCGGCGTGAACGGCGGCACCATGGGGAGGATAGCCTTCCCGGCGGCGGCGCTCGGGTGGATCTGGGGCAGTGCGCCCCCGTGGCCTCGGTGAGCGGCGGACACTTGAGGTAGCGGCTTCGGTGGCAGCTCACCGGCGGCAGGAGGAGGTGCTGGTGCCGGCGGCAGGGAGCCAGAGGGGATGCGGTAGCAGGTGCGGCAGGAGCTAGTGGTGCTGCGCCGGGGCTGGGGCCAAGGTCGCTCGGGGCGGCGGTTGGCGAGGCGGCCCGAGTAGAAGCGGCGGTGCATGGAAGAGCTCAGGAATCGATCAGGTGGAAGGACCAGTGAGGGGAAGCGGCGGCGATTTTGGGGAGAAGTCTGGTGAGAGAGAGATTCTTGAGGGAGGCAGCGGCGTGAAGAAGGGAGACACGACTGCTCGATTTGGTGCTTGAGAGAGGGAGGATAGAGGAGAAGCTCCAGCTCGGGTGGAGTTTGGGAAGAATGGCCCCAAGGTGCTTGGAATGGAGCTGTCGGCCGCAGCCAATGGCTGTAGAGTAGCAGGTGACCGGCGGGAAGCGGGGAGACGCCGGTTGGTGAGGAGAGGAACTTGGCATGAAGAGGTCACTCGCTGCTCCTCGGCTTGGGTTGGGGTAGGACGAAGTAAAAGGGCGGCTCACCGTACTTGCACGGGAGGAGCTCAAGCTGTGAGGGGCATGGACGAAGGGGCGATTGGGAAGGGCTCCATGGGGAGAAAGAAATGGAGAGAAGGTGTACAGAGGGGAGCTCGGGCTTGGAAAGAGGAGGAGCGGGGCGGCTTGGAGCAGAGGACGGAGAACTTGAAGAAATGGGGAGGAGCAAAGGGAGGACGCCTGGGAAGCAAGAGGAATGGAGGAGGGGGTGGCCTGACGGTTTGGTGGATAAGGAGCTAGAGTGGTAACAGCTTGGGGGAAGAAGAATGAGCTCGGGTAGCTCGGTTTTACAGTAGAGAGGAGAAACACGGCACATGGCTCCAGTGTAGCTACACAGTGAGGTAGGTACCAAAAATCAGAGTAAGGAGTTAAGAGAGAAAGTAGGGGAAAGAGTAGAGAAGTTGGATGGCTTGTTGCAGGGAGAAGGTGATGAGGGAAGCCTAGGGGATGACTGAGCTCCGGCGACCGAGGTAAGGAGTGGTTTGGGTATTGGAGGATGCAGAATAGGAGAAAGAGGGATGGCTCGGCTTGGGGCAGTAATTGAGTTCGGGTGATGACAGGAGGGAGGTTGGGGAGCTGGCCAAGACACCGTCTGCTGTGGAAGTCAGGGAAAAAGGAAGGTAACACGACTCATGGAGGTTGACATGTGACTGCATAGCAAAGGTGCACCCATTTGCGTGTGGACAGAAGACAGCACAGAGGGCTAGTAATGTGTTGGCAGGAGAGAAAAATAAATGCTAGACATTAATATAGGTCGGAGGAAAAAATGAGACGGGGATAAGGAAATCTGCTAGTTGGTGCAAAGAGATTGAGCTTTATTTAGGTTTACTCTCGCAAGCATATTCAACGCCCGATTTCATTGATAGGCTTGGGGATTGTCTGTTAGGCCATAACAATTTACGAGGAGCAAAACGAGTCTAGGATGAATATGAAGTATAAGCTTAGAATTTTGCTCGAATATTGAGAGGAGAAAAGAATTGGGGCTCAATATTTGATTCAAACTTAATCGCGAAGTGGTTTGAAATATTTGCACGGGACCTCAAGATATTTTTATAGAAATATGTTCGGGAGGGTTTCAGGATACTTCTGAAATGTTGCGAGGATTTTATGGAGACGCGGATAAGCATGAAGGATGGTAAAAGGATAAATGGTTATTTGGTAGAAATATAACAGGATGTATTTTTTTAAATCTCCCGGCCTGGTAACATGGTAGGGCTGAGAAGATATTCGTAAGACATGTGGTAAGGAGAGAGAGAAACCATGGTGGTTAGGATTTTACTGAGAAAAATAAATTAGGGTTTGGAGTGTATGTGTCCATATACACTTGAATATTCTAGCATATATAGGGTCTGCATGTGGATGAAATGGACATGCGAAGTTACGGTGAATTGTGGTTTTGATTCCCGCCATTGATGCATGCATATATACATGCATGAGGTTCGATGACAGGAGAGGAGCCGGGGTGCCGAGGATTAGGGTTTGCATATGTGTGTATACATAAAGACAGTATATATGTGCACATACTCGCGATAGGACAAGACGAAGTAGATGGTAGAAGATCATGGCATTCGGAAGAGATTCAGGATGGGTTTATGTTTCAATTTCGCAGAAGTACCATGTGGGCACTTGGCGGCGGATGTTGGTTTAGGTAGCACCGGCTAGATAGAAAGGGGAGGGATGCCGAAGGTGTGTTTGTGGCAGGAATGCAAGAGCGAATGGCCCTGCATGGAGACAAGGTGTAAGACATCCTTGCCGGACAAAGTTTTGACAAAGCAGAGATTAAGGAAATAGGAACAGAGGTGGAAGATTTTGGTGGACTCTCTTTAGGGTTTTGCAGGAGCATGATTTGAATAAAAGTTTTAATATGGTGTATCTTAACTGGCATTATTAGCAAAAGTTTTTGTTGGTCCTAATTTTTAGGTTTCGAAAAAATCGAGGTGTGACACTAAGTACACAAGTAGCGCAACATGTGCGAGCATGAGAGGTGCAACGCATATTTTCATGAGATGCGGTCATACGGAGTATAGTACTTTAAGTCACGGATAATGCAAGTCAAGCTTAGAAGGAGAATGTTAAAAATAGTCTTGACATATGTATTTTGTGAGAGTTCACATGCAGTGTTAGGAGTTTGAAGTGTAATAATAGTAAAAACTCGAGTCAATTAAGAAAGTATTACTGAAGGTACATAAATATACATGTCGGATACTAGTTGGGTCCGAGTAAATTGCATTTGTTGAGTGTTAGAGAAAAAATAAAACGAGTCTTTACTACTATAGAAATGTCAATCGGTGTAGGTGGTCCGTCCATCTTTAGGTGGACCACTATTTGGACCCGACAGAAACGGTTGAGATGAAAACGGATACGAATGGTCTAATCTAATATAAACAATAGTATAATTTTTAAAGAGTTAATTGCACTGGCAGTCCTTAAACTTGAGAGGTGCGTGCAGTTTAGTACAATTCCCTAAAAAACGCTCGATCAGCCCCTTAAAGTTGGTTTGCGGTGCAAATACGGTCCAATCCAGGCCACGTCGCCGTATTTCACCACCGTAGCGTGCTGACATGGCCTGGATTGGGCCGTATTTACACCCGCAAACCAAGTTTAAGGGGGGAAACAGGAAAACGGGCCAGACCCGAGAGAGAGGAAGAGAGAGGGTAGAATGGGTCAAAGCTTTTGGCCGTTTTTGATTTATTCAAAAACTGATTTAAAAAGAAAATTTAAAAATAAAAAAAATGCAGTCTAATAATTATGAGAAAATTCACATAGTCAAAACTAAATATAAGGAATCCACTATAATAATTCCAGGGGTAAACTTTAAAAATAATATTTATTAATAAGAGCAACAACTGATAATTAGCAACAGTACCTAAAAAATAAATAATTAAGTGAGAAACAAATATTTTTTCGTTAAAAGCAGATGATGTCACGACATGTTATTTTTAGTTAAATATTTTATCTGGATATTTTCTAAATTATTCCAAGATTTTCAACAAATTTTGGTTATAATAAAGGAGATGTGAATTTTCAGCTTTTATTCTTTTGGAGTTTACTCTTGGAATTATTATAGTGGATTCCTTATATTTAGTTTTGCCTATGTGAATTTTCTCATAATTATTGGACTGCATTGTTTTATTTTGAATTTTCTTTTTAAATCAGTTTTTGAATAAATCAAAAACTAATTCAATCATTGGGCCAAAAACTTTGACCCATTCTACCCTCTCTCTTCCTCTCTCTCTGGCCTAGCCCATTTTCCCGTTTCCCCCTTAAACTTGGTTTGCGGGTGCAAATACGGTCCAATCCAGGCCATGTCAGCACGCCACGGTGGCAAAATACAGTGACGTGGTCTAGATTGGACCGTATTTGCACCGCAAAACAAGTTTAAGGGGCCGATCGAGCGTTTTTTACGAAATTGTACCAAACTGCACGCACCTCCCAAGGACTGCCAGTGTAATTAACTCTTTTTTAAATATATAATTTTTTTTAATATGAGTAAACATGGAGAAATTTAGAAAAATATTATCTCACGCTCGGGTACGTGTGTGTGATCCATGGGCCAAAAGCCAACAGCAGGTGTTCTTCGTCCGCCACGGCGGAGGGAACGGCCGCTTATACCTGCCCTGCGCCGGTGTTGACGCGCGCCATGTTCGAGTTCTCCGCTGAGCCCTTGTAAAATCAGCGACCGGCGTCGACGCAGCTCGTGTAACACTTAAACGTTTGAAAAGATACACTAGTCACACAGGATACACGTATTGAAGAGAAACACCAGAACTTTAACACGTGTTCCATGAAGGTCGTACACGTTATGCTCGGAGCAGCGTCACTAGTAAAGAGGACTACGTGTGAGAATCAGACAATAATTTCTAGATCTTCTCTGCATGTATTTTATCAGTCTCAGAATATATCGATAAATACAGATAAATTATTTATCATAGTACGCAACACATAGCTTATTACAAAAGATCTAGGATGCATCACATAGTGTAATACAAAAGAAGTATTTAAAATAATAAACCATCGAGCTAATAAGATATTAAAGACTTATGTCCTGTACGATTCAAAACACAGCGAAAAGGTATAAAGATAACGTTGTGGCTTTCTTCTCAGACGCAGATAGTCGACAAACTCCAGCGTGAATCCTACACCATAGTATCGTCATAATAATCACCCTAATCCTTGTTAGCAGCTTCAAAGTTATCTAAACATACACAAAACAAACATGTTCGATGAGTACCTTGTATACTTACACGCATGTCCTTTTCAGAAAAAACCTACCACTACAAACAGGCTTAATCAAATGCTTTATGGCTCTTTTATAAAAATGACATTTTTAGTTTAAATACTACGATAATTTTGAAGACAGATTTTGAGTCAAAATATTTATTTGAGAGCAAAACCATTTTAATAATTGAAGCGTTTAGTGAAGGTTCTAACCACCAATGCTGATTGAGTAAGGTCTGTGCCTTAATCTCGACGATAGATTCTGCCACCTCTACATATCCAAGATGGAAAAACTAAAATAGAGAGAAAAGCATGAGGGAGAAGATAAATTCCTCGTGATAAATAAATCTTTATGTCTTCGTGACTGTGAACACGGCTAATCGATTACTTTTACATTCTGCAGAGGTTGTACACTTTACCCACAAAATATAAGGTTAATTGGGGTTCCACACTCTTTTAAGGGATGTGACCGAGCCGACGAGGTCTTTACAATGTTGTCTCCTAGTTGATACTACCCACTAGGCTAACTCTAACATAGTTATCACTGCTAGTTGCCTCAGCAAGCGTATCCATAGCTTCGTTCCCCTCTGCAATATCGCCTAAGCTTTCCATAAATTATTTGGCCAAATCATGTCCATAATAGACTGTGGTTGCACTTGGTTCACAAATTTCTAGGTTTATTATCATGTTCTTATGATTTAGACGACGCTAACACAAGCCCTCAAACGACCATTCACCACAACAATCGAGTTGTCGCACACACCTTAGTGGAAGTTTCACCTAAAGTAGAATTTAGACAGATGTAAAAAATAGATGGTACATGCTCATCGAACCCAATATATCACATGCGACAACAATTTATAGTCATGATATGAGTAAACCTCTAGCGAGGCACAAAAAAAAGGGGATTTGGTAGAAGTTGCAGAGCTAAGCATCACTACTTCTAATAATAATTGAATAACTATTCTAGATAAAATGGGGTACTGACAATATAGATTCATGGTTCAATGTTGGAACTGACACTAAAAAGCATTTGATAAACAATAAAACAGCATGCCTATCTATAAACAACATAAAATTTAATACTTCTTAAACATATAGGATCAACATGATCAAGAACAAAGGGATATATCTTTCTTATCGTAGCCTCCTTCTTCTGCTTCTGATCCTATCCCTGGTCAGCCCTGTCACTTTCGTTGTAGTGTTCGTCAAAACACAAATACAATAAATATCATAGCCACCATAAAACCAGTAACATTGAGGAAGCAATAAAAACGAGTATATTGGATAGAGAGATCTAGTGAAAGCTTGGAGTTGAAATACTAAGATAGTAGGATTTGAGGGATGAGTAGAGGTGGCTTGAGAAGGATTTAGGTTACGGTTTGCATAAGCTAGAATTACCAACCTAGCTTACTTATATACTTGTATAGATACATAAGCTTCTATAATTAGCTTCTACCCTAATTATAACTCAGTATGAAATACAAATCCTGTCATACTAGTAATTAACAGTAAGCAAGCTTAGAATGCTAGTCATCAATCGCCAAACAATAAATAGTCCTAACATGCTAGTTTAAATATACGAGAGATATGAGCTAAGCGTTAACCTTCTATATATATAAATACAGCCAAAGCAACAACCTTCACATGCTAGTTAATCGAATTAAAGCATGGCATCGGTAAATACCGAACATCAACTAACACAAAGAAAGTCTATTGTTTACTCCAAAACATAATTAAGCTTTAGAAGAAAAAAGGCTATACAATAGCATGCAAGCTAAACAAGTATTATAAGCC
>JAGXJF010000407.1:0-143167 GCA_019208055.1 Stipa capillata
TTTTTAAATTTTTTTTTTTTTTTTTTTCTTTTTTTTTTTTTTTCACCCTAGGCAAGTTCCTTTTTGTCCTCTTTCCCTTTTTTTATTTTTTTAATTATTTTTTTTTATTTTTTCCCACCGGCCCCTATTCCTCGCTCCTCACCGATCGTGATCGCAGCCCTAGACTATAATGTGCCTCCTGCCTTATCCAGTATACCGCCCCGCTCCTAGTTTCTCCCGTCCCTTTTCTCATTGTGCTCCTCTTTAATTACTTTTTTTTTTAATTTTTTTTTTTTCTGTTTGTTTTTTTTTTTTTTTTATATTTTTTTTTTTTTTAATTTTTTTTTTTTTTAATTTTTTTTTTACACACACACTTTTTTTTTTTTTGGTTTTTTACTTTATATCACCTTCACTTTTCCTTATTCCACCGACCCGTCCAACTAATAGATCGGAACCCATTCACCAGTGTTTTTTTTTTTTACTTTCACGTTCTTTAATTTTTTTCTGAACACGCCTGTCCTCTCACGTTTACTATTTTTTGTCTACCCACCGTTTTTTTATTGTTTTTTTAATTATGCGCCTTGCTATTTTTTTTTTATTCTGCAATATGTTTTTTTCGCTTGTTTTTTTTTTTAATTTTTTTGTCCTCTGCCACAGACTAGTATTTAAACTTATCGCACTTTTTTTTTTTTAGCTAAACCTTTATTTTTTTAAAACTGTTGTTGTCATGTTGTACCCAAACACTTTTTTTTTTTTTAAATTTTTTTTTTTTTATTTTTTATTTTAAATTTTTTCACATTTTTTTTTGTTGTTCCACTATGTGTGTGCCTTCGCAAGCAAAATCAGATATCTGCCCCTTAAATTTATTTTAATTTTCCTTTTTTTTTTTTTTTTATTTTTTGTTTTTTTTTATTTTTTGATGTGTGTTTAATGATTTTTCCTCCCTCTGGTCGTCTTTTATTTTTTTTTTTTTTAGTAATGACGACGCTACACTCTACATCATACAAACTAATCTTTTTTTTTTTTTACTTATTTTTTTTGTTCTTTTTTTTTTTTTTTTTAGGAGAAGAGTATATGTGATCGAGAAAGCAGCCCCCGTCGTTTTTTATGTACCCCTTTTTTTTAGACTTTTTGTTTGAGTCGCGGCCCCTGTTTCGGGGTGTTTCTTCGCATGCGTGTGTTGTAGTGTGTTTAGGAACACCCCACGGGGATGTGTGGGGGGGTTGTGGGTGGGTGCGTGTTCTGTGTGTGTTTGTAGTTGTGGACTTGTGGTACAGCGAACGACATTTGTTTTAATGGTGTGATGTTTGTTTTTTTTGTATTTGTTTTAAAATTTGTTTATTTATTTTATATTTTTTTATTTTTTTTTTTTAAATTTTTTTTTTTTTTTTTTCTTTATTTTTTGTTTTTTAATTATAAGTTTTTTTTTGTTTGTTGTTTTTTATTTTTAAATGTTTTTTTATTTTTAATTTTTTGTTTTTTTTTGGGTGGTTTTTGTGTAGTTATGTTGGTGTGTTTTTTTGTATTTGATTTTTTTTTTTTTTGTTTTGTTTTTTTTTTTTGTTATTTTTTGTGTGTTTTTTTGGTATAGGTTTTGTTTTTATTTTAAATTTTTTTTTTTTGTGTTTGTTGTTTTAATTTTTATTTTTTTATTTTTTTTTGTTTTGTTGTTGTGGTTTTTTTTTTGTTTTTGTGGTGTCTTATTTTAATTTTAAAATTTTTATTTTTTTTTTATTTTAATTGCTTGCTGTTGTTGTGTTAGTTGTTTATTTTTTTTGGATTTTCAGTTTTTGTTTTGTATGTATATATTATTTTTATTTGTTTTATTTTTTTTTATATATATATATTTTTTTTTTATGTTTTTTATATGTATGTTTTATTTTGTTTTGTTTTTGTTTTATTTTGTGTGTGTTTTATTTTGTGTTTTTTTTATTGTTTTGTATTTTGTATATTATATTTTGTGTATTTTTTTTATATTATATGTATATTTTTTTTATATGTTATATATATATTTTTTTTTTATGTTTTATATATTATATTTTGTTTTTTTTTATGTGTTTTTTTATGTATTTTATATTATTTTGTATATTTTGTATATTTTTGTTTTATATATATATTTTATGTTATTTTTTTATTTTATATCTTTTTGTATATATATTTATTTTTTTTCTTTTATATGTGTAATTTTATGTTTTATATTTTTTGTATCTATTCTTTTTATTTTTTTTACTATCTTCATATTTTTTTTACGTAGTTTAACACATAAATGAGATATAAAAATAGAAAAATATAAATAAAAATTGTTAAATTATCATAAAAAAGTAAATTGCACATTGAAGCACACTAATTTTTTATCCAACAAAAAAAATAGAACGTACGAATAACAACGCATCATGTAGATATTCCCTCTCACGCTACCAAGCCCGTAGCAATGGCATCGCGTATTTGCCCCATAGTCCCATCATCTAGGGGCGCAGCATTTGCCACGCCATTAGGAGGTGGCTCGTATTGTAGAATATACTCTTCTCGCTCAACCCTCTCGAAATGCTCATCTCGTAGAGCACTGTCACGAATGAAATTATGCAAACACATACATGCAGAGATAATCATCTTTTGCTTGTCAACTGGGTAGCTTGGTATGCCTCCTAAAATATGCCATTTTCATCTTGAGAACACCAAATGACTTTTCGATGACGTTTCTTAATGATGAGTGGCGATGATTGAAGATCTCCCTCATCCCAACTGGAGCTGCCAGTTGAAATTCAGGTACATGGTATCGTTGTCCCTTATATGGTGCTAGATAGCCAATTCGGTTTGGATATCCCGAATCAACAAGATAGTACTTTCCTACAGTTAAAGAAAAATAAGCACATATTTGAAGCAATTAGTGATAATGAAACATATAAAATTGACATAGAAGATTGTTACCTCCCGGAGGGTGTGGATAATTCGCATATTCAACCGAAGCATCAGACCATACACGCGTGTCATGAACAGATCCAGGCCATCCAGTAACCACGAAAGTGAACCTCATGTCAAAATCACATATTGCCATGATGTTCTGACTAGTATAACCATGTCTATTCGTGTGACTCACTTTGAGATGTGCTGGCACTGTCACAGGAATATGTGTTCCATCTATTGCTCCAATAGCATTATTGAAATGAGGAAAAAACATTGGTTTATGAAGTCTATGATGAACTTCAGTGAAAGCAGGATCTTTTGGTTTGATATAATCACCAGCTATGCGGTCCACGCACTTCACAACCTCACCAAATTTGACACTAATAGTAGATGCACTATGTTCAAATCTATCAGCGCCATTACTATTAGATTGAGGTGACCCACATGTCCATAAAAAGAGTGCTAATGCTTCTCTAGAGCTCATGAAAGGAGTTGACTCTAACTGATAGTTGTTCACTAAGGTCTCATGCAACATGTGAAACACTGACCTCCTCATTCTGAACATATCGTAGAACTCTTTTGGATCTTGCATTTTCAACTCAACCCACTGGATCCCTGTCATGAAAGGTAGTCTCCTTGGCCTTCTTGGAGCTGGATTGCTAGTTTCTAACATGTACGCCATTGCAAGAAATGGGATGAATTCGTCATCTGAATCTTCTGTCATCTGCCGTTTTTCAACAAAGTAGAATAACATAAGTCCATAACAAGCAATGACATATCCATAACAAGCAAAATAGCATCACTCATAAGAAATTGACAATACAAATAACAATATAGGTCCAAAGCAAATGACATTACAAATAATAATATAGGTCCAAAGCAAATGACATTACAAATAATAATATAGGTCCAAAGCAAATAATATTATAGTCATAACCAACAAGGGTTCAAATCAAATAATGGAACTAATGCTTCTTTTGCTCCGCCTCCCATGTCCTCTTGAGCCATGTTAGCCTTCCACGTGGCGTCTTCAAAGTGATGAAGAAATTACGTCATTCTTTATGTCTCAAGAGTTGTGTAGCATAGAAATGCTCATCACTGCCTTCCTCGGCTCCATCCTTCTCCACCAATGCCATCATCTCTGCAATCTCCACTCTCACAGGATCAGCAGTCACTTGAGCACTAGATGTCACAGATTTTTGACTCTTCTTTTCATATATGTCTAACAGGCGATGCATAACACTAGAAGTATCATTGTCAACTCTCTTTTTTGATGGTTCAGGACTAGGTGAATATCCAGTTGTCCTCTTCTTCCCACTCTTGCTACCCACAGGTGTGGTATCAAAACCTAACCCTTCACAGCCTGATCCTGCATCCTCTTCCTCAATTTCAACAGTTACTAGTGAAGGTTGAGATGCTGCACCTGGTACCCTTGCATGTTCATTCGTGACACTATGAGCATCAAAAAGTATTCTCATCTTATCCTCACTATCAAGTGGAGCAACCCGAAACTTGGCTGCTTCTGGACATCTCTGCAATTTAATACAAGACCATATGAGTTTTCTAATTAACGAAGAAATAATAGAAGTACTACAAAAATATGCATAGCTTAATCTCTGCCTCCCACCATCATCGCTAGCCTCAATGGTACCCATGACAGGATCTCTTCCTAGACTGGAGGCATGTTGGTTCAATGTCTTCCATATGTTATAGTCTTTTTTAGTGTCTCCCATCGATTCTTGAATTGTTTGCGCTCATACTTCCTTTTAGTGCGCTCATTGAATTTGGTTATCAAATTGGCATACCCAACATTATTCAAACATTGGGTCGGCCGATTGTTTGCTTGCACTTCCTCCACACATACGTCAAGGAAAACCCTATGAGCGACGGCATCCCAAGTTGCTTTACCAGTTTTTCCTTTATCCATCTATGAAGACATGTAAAATTATGCCAAGCACAACGTATTAATACATCTCAAATAATATAATTGCATGTTCTCCTGCACATAACTGAGAAGAGTTCATATGCTTGACAAAATATTTGAGTTCCATCTCTTGATGCAATACCATGTTGATACAAAATATTCAAATATAAAAAATGTTACATAAAAGTTCATATCATACACATCTTGCATCACATTGAATGGAAAAAAGAACGAAAAAATTACTTTCAAATTTCTGTCAGCACAAGCGGCGTTGAGGACAAGGCGGGCACTGTGGTCGGTGTGCGTCTGTGTCACTGGTGGGGAGGCTGTCAGCGTCGGCATTGATGTCCGCGTCCGACGTCAGGAAGAGGAACAAAAAAAGAGCAGAGGAACTAGCCTCTTTACGTGGTTCGACGATGATGAATTAACCTGCGACATGGTAAAATTAAGGCTTGTCAATATCTGCATGAGTTGGACTAATGCCAATGTAAGGTAAGTAAAACTGAAGAATTAGAGGAACCATAGTTCACATATCTCCAATTGTTCTGACCTAGATCTCGATATGGCTGCTTATATGAATTACATGGGTTACTAATATTAAGTTCAATGAACTTTAATACCAAGCGAGCAACTCAACAGACGACATGAAAGCAAACCAATAGAACTAATAACTAGTCATACGCCAGAACTTGATGCCATCACCAGCATATGTTCATGTCCCAGACTATCATACATGCCAATGACCAGACATGGTGCTTTTGTGATTATTAACAAGCTCAACCAGCACCCATGTGGTATTTCACTTTTTGTGGTTAACTTGTTTAGTGCAAAAGAGCTGTAAAAAAATTATTAAATTGGATATGGCATCACATTTGCAAAAAGCATTCCAAATCTAGAGTTGAGGGGCAATTTTCTCAATATTCATCACTAGGTCACTAGTTCCTGTGCCATCTGGTTAGCGATTTTCTACCATTTACAACTAGAGGAACAACCGTCAGTTGCCAAGGAAAGGCTAACAGAGCCTCCAATGAATAAATGAAGAATAAAAAAGGCAAAATTGACTGGGTGGCTGAATCTAACCAGAAAACATTCTACATGATGATGTCCCATAAGCTATTCACAGAATTGGTCCGATTAACATTTCAGAGCTACAATATGATTTATGAACTCAAAACAACCAAAAGAAGTTTGAGGTATGTTTCATGCAGATTCTTGACTTGATTAAACTAAAAGAACAGAGTCACACTAGTAAACGCGACATAATGCTCAGTCACCAGAAAACACATACTTGAGATCGGACACCAATAGATACAGGCAGCTAGATCAGGCAAAGAGCAAGGCCAAAGCAAAAAAAGGGTATCCCGTAGAGTTCCACAGAAACTGTAACGATAAACTAGCAATGGTAAAAGCAGAAACTTTGATTTGATCATGAATCTTGATTTCTTATCAGCAATCTCACATCCAGCATATCCATTCAGTCCTCAAATACTTTCAAAGGTTCACTATTACTTCGAAGGTCCAAATCACGAAATCAGGAAGAGGAACCAAAAAAAGAGCAGAGGAACTAGGTACTCAGATCGTCTTGTATTCATACTAACTGCAAATCATTGCGAAGATGCTGGGAGATGAGAGGGATCATATCTAGCTGCAAATCACCCTCACCTACGACGGGCGGCGGGCCGGGGGAGAGCGGAGGCGACGGGCCGGGGGGAGTGCGGAGACGGAGGTAGGGGCAGGGGCGGGGGCGGGGCTGGGGCCAGGGGCGGCGGGGGCGGGGACGGGGCCGGGGGCGACGGGAGGGGCGGGGCCGGGGGCAGGAGGCGGGGCCGGCGGCGGCGGGAGGTCCGGCGGGAGGCGGAGGAGTCGGGCGGCTTGCGGCGTGAGGCGGGGCCGGCGGCGACGGGAGGCGACCGGGGCCGGCGGGGGTGGGGGTGGGGCCGGAGGCGACGGGAGGGGCGGGGTCGAGGGCGGGAGGTGGGGCTGGCGGCCGCGGGAGGCAGGGCCAGCGACGGCGGGAGGCGGAGGAGTCGGGCGGCTTGCAGCGAGAGGCAGGGCCGGCGGCGGCGGGAGGCGACCGGGGGCGGCGGGGGTGGGGGCGGGGCCGGGGCGACGGGAGGGGCGGGGTCGGGGGCGGGAGGCGGGGCTAGCGGCGGCGGGAGGCGGGGCCGACGGCGGCGGGAGGCGGGGCGATGGGGGCGATGGGGGCGGGCTAGGGCAGGAGGGAGTGCGGGTTAGGGAGAAAAAAATTGGGAAGTTTTTTTATATACCCAGTGGCAGTGGGGGGTAAATAACGTGAACTAGCATGGATAGATTGGTCATTTGAGGTAAAATTCGCTAGAAGAAGCTCGGGAAGCACCAAAAATGCAGCTTCCTCTCACCAACAGAAAAATTGAGGTGCTTAAAATTTAAGCACAAGCCCAAATAACCCTTCTAGACAGCTTATGGCTTCCTGGAGCCATAAGCTGTCCCATAAGCTGTCTAGAAGGGGGCCTCAGTCTCGTGCTCAGCAGCCACAATATATCCACGTGTCATCTATTCGACACATTGGGATGTTATTTTTGAAGTAGATTTTTAGAGAGGGCTAGAGTTAGCATTGCAACTTGTTTAGAGGCTAGAGGTACCATTTTTCCCATGTCACCGGCGACGCCCCCTCTTCTCTTGCACCACCCCCGGACTCCCTCTGGGCCGCTTGCTTCGTGCACTCGCGCGGCCTGGCACTCCAGCTCGTCTGCTACTGAACGGGGCACCAACGCCAAGAAGCCCAAGCGCTGCGGCACCTCCCTCTTCACCGCGGGTTACTGCAACGCAAGAGCTCCACTCAGATTCATCCCGAGTCTTTGCGCATGTCGCCACCGAAGCCCATCCAGGGCACCTCCGCCCGATCGCCCTCGCCTATAAATTCTCTCCTCGAACTTCCATTCTTACCGCAAACTAACACATCAACCTCTTCCACATCTTCCCGAGCTCACCTCTCTGTTTTCCCGAGTTTCGAACTTCGGTAACCCCGGCCCTCCACCATCGCCTCTGACGCCGGCGAGGTAAGAACCGAGCTCCTCCCAGTGCCGAGCCCAAATGCCACTACAACCCCCTTATTCTCCACTAATACGAGTTTCCCATCCTCTGTGGAGCCTCCTAGAGCTTCTCTTTCCCACCAAGGAAGCTCACCGGCACCGGAAACATCCCCGCCGTGCCCACCGGAGCTCCTCCTCTGTTCTCCCCTTTTTTCCCCATTTTGAGCCACCAGCTCGATTTGGATTTGAGCCAAGCCGGGTGCCCGAGCGGAGCCGCTTCGGATGGCTAAAAACAGAGCCAAGCCGGTCCTGTTTCCTTCTCAGGCCAGCTCAAGCCCTTTTTGGGCCGACTAAAAAGGCCGAGCAGGCCGAGCCCATTAGCCCTAGGAAAAATCAGCCTATTTCTTTTTAATATTAAAATTTGATTTTTTAAATCCGAGGCCCATTTTCGACAGCCCAAGCCCATTCTAAACTCGAAGGCCGCAGCCCACATCTGTCATCCAACTCAGATCCGATCCAAAATCCTAATGAGTCTAGTACTGTTTATAGACCCGACTTGTTAGTGAATAGTAGTTGACCTGTTATGGTCCAAAACCCTAAACACACATATATATCTATTTTGACCGTTTCAATGCCCGAATCCGTTTCTCCACACCGTTAGGTCTAAATCCCACTTCTTAATGTCCAAATCCCACAAAAACCTCTTCATTCCATCCATAACTCCTACTATTTGTCGGAAAATTCTAAAATGCAATACGTATTTTTGGCCACCGTTCCAACATTCTGATTCACTCCTTTTATGTCACTTGACGTAAATATCATTCCTAAATACTCAAAAGCCCCTCAAACCCCTTCTTCTTATTTATAATATTAATTTTTAATTAATTTACATTTGCTCGCAACTTGCATTTGTCCAGCCCGGACTTATGGATGTTTGAATCTTTTTGCAAATAGGACACAATAGTGACGATTCGACGCTTACGAAGGATCCGAAAAGTGAAGAATTCCTTGAAGACAACGATTCGACCAATTGCGAGGCAGTAGGCAAGTCATATTCCTTTGTTCATGTTGATCCCATTTGCCTATCATTTTATGTATCACTAGTTTAGTTAATTATTTCTTTCATATTAATTGAGTACCATTGTATTTTTGAATGACATGATTGCTTTGCTAATACCTATCACCCCACAGCCCTAGTTATCTTTGCAGGCTATATTCACCTTGAAACCCTTACCGTGAATTATATCAGTATCTTTCACCGGCATTAGAAGCTAGGTTTGACTATGCCTAGAACTACTGATAACCCTAGAACAAAATTCAGAGAATTGGTTTTAAAATGAAGTTGTTGATGGTTGGAGACAGAGAAGATGGCACCTTTCATCTGATGATTGTGGAGCCCATACCCTTTTCGTGGAGTAAGGGTAATGTATCAAATTACCTTACCAAGGGCAGATAAGGACGAAACCCTTGTGCTAAGTACTGAACATAGAAGCCGCTCAACCATATGTTTGATCCATCAAATCTGGCTTAGTAATCTACTCTACCTGCTGAACAACTACAAAATGGCTTGTCTTTCTTGTTCTCTGGCCCGCAGAAGCGAAAGAGGTAATAGATCATTTATTTGCGAAATCACAACTCGAATATGCTCAAATCCCCGATTGCAAAGTGGGACACTGGCCAGTCGACTCCTGAGAGAGTGAGTGATTTAGTATTCCTGGGTAGAGACTTCAAAAGATAGAACAAATAAAAACTTTGTTATCTTACCTCTATCAACACACCATGAGCGTGTGTTCATTTGCAGTGTCAATAAGAGGTACAAATATCATGTGGGTAAAACTGAGTCACTCTTCAGAGTTAAACCAAATGGTATTCGAATACGCTGTATTACCGGTTAATAAAACTGTGTTTAGAGGCGATTCTCAATATAAGGCATAAGTAGAGGTTTGAGAAGAGTTAAGTGAATCATCATCCCGACAGGGTTATTAGAAACAAATGATTTGCAGTCCAAATGTTTAAAAGAAAGAATATCTAAAATGCTAAAATGGAGATTAGGACTATCCATCCACCAAATATGAACCCTATCTAAAATCCAAGTCATATAGTTATATAGGTTAATTCTCAATGTGGCTTGCTGAGTACTCCATGTACTCATTACTGTATCAACACCCTCAGATATGCAAGAAGATGACGCGGAACCGTTTGATAAGGAATACTTTGATGGAGATGATTATGAATTGTAGGTCTTATCTGTGCTCAAAGGTGCTTGTGGCGTAGATCTTTTTGGTTTTAATATAAGCTTTGAGCCCAGACGCTCCTACTAGTTATAAAGTGAAATCGGTACTAAGCATATTTTATAGTTAAGTTATAAAGTTTGGATGTTTAACGCCGTGTTTGTAACGTAACTATTCTGCGTCCACAATTGAGAAACTTCTAGATAATTGTGGATATTTTCTCGCGGCTCAAAAAATATGTGTCGTTACATCTCCCTCCCCTCTTAACTACGGCGATCGATTGCATATAGCTTTGTGACCAAGATTGTTAATCGAAACATTTCGTGACGATTTACGATCTAGCGTTACGAGGCCAGCAGGCTGCTGAAATTTATCACGATCGAAGAATAATCGTCACACAATATCGAAACCATTCATCGCAAAAAAAACCATGTGGCGATCGAGGGAGTGGCCAAGTCAAAGGTTTTCTATGATGATTGCAATAATTTAGGACATAAACAAATTTGTCATAGAACTTAAGAAGTTAATGTCGTTTCTTTCTTCATGCGTGTACCCAGATCTAGATAAAAAATGAATCGTCGTGCAACCGCCGGCTAATGGTCACAAATCTTTTTATATGAGCGATGAAATGGTGAAAAGATTGATCATATACGGGTGTAAGTCTGGGCACTGTGTTTAGATACGGAGAGAGTACTGACCAAGATCGTAAGCTGCTATGCGTTCACTCCTAGCTGACATGACTGTTATACATCATAACCTCTATATTACATATTCGTGATAATCTTTGTCCAATCATCGAAGGTAATTGGAGCTAGCTTTCGGTGGGGACGGTGGAGTTGTGTAGATATGATTTTATCCACTAGGGTTAAAATCTTGATGCTCACATTTAACGACTGCGCATCAATTGATGTAAATGACACAATATTACATAAATGTTTATCCTAGATATTTCATTACAGGCGGTTCACCAATTTCATCATAAACAATTTTTATCAAAAATGATATTATGGACGGGTTTTTTTTGAAACCATCTATGATTTATTGGTCATCGTAAATTGTTTTTCATTTAAAAATCATCTGTGATGTCAACCAACGTAAATTTTTTTTTCTAAAAGCCCGTCAGGGCTTCATCCGACCCAACCATCTGTGATCTCAACCAACGTCAATTTTTTTTTCTAAAAGCCCGTCAGTGCTTCATCCGACCCAACCATCTGTGATCTCAACCAGCGTCAATTTTTTTTTCTAAAAGCCCGTCAGTGCTCCATCCGACCCATTAGGCCCAACATGTAATCGGTATATAAACTGTCGCCCTACCTCTAACCCTAGCTCCCTGGACGAAATATGCCTAAGTCCCCCCGCAGCCCCCACACATCTCTTCCTCTCTTCCGCTAAAATCTCTAAGTCCTAGATCCTTCCGCCGCCTCCTCCCTCCGCCTCCGCTGCGTATCTAGGCCGGTGGGAGCTGGCCCCGCGCATCCAGGACGGTGCAGTGCAGCATCCAGGCCAGTGGGAGCCGCTGCTGCGCATCCAGGATGGCACAGTGTCTCCAAGTACAGTTCAAGAAGGTGTGTAGCGGACCGGCATCGCGTCTGTGCTAGGCCTAGTGCCCCTCTCCGTCGGAGTATGCGTGCCTCAACGGCGACGTGTATCAGATCGACCACACCCCTCTCCTCCTCCAGATCCATCGGGTGCTGGTGGAGAGGCTAGCGAGCTCTTTGAGTTCGGAGGTAGTGCCGCACCGGAGGAGATGCGGCAAGGGTGGTCGCCGAGGTCGACGAGCTAGAGCAAGGGCAGCTCCTAGATCTGCATACCCTTCCACCTACCCCGGCCGTCCTGCTTGAGGGGCATCACTGACACCGCATTACCGGCCGAGCTTGGGATGACTTTTGCAATTCGACATCACGAATGGGTAAAGGTAAACCGTCTGTAAGGAGAATTGGTCATCACAGACCCTTTCTCACAGAGTGAGAAAATTGTTTGTGATACTTTTTCCACCGTGTGTGATGGGTCTCTTTGCAGTAGTGATATTACAGGAACGATCATAACATATAACACACATATATTAGATATGAATATAAATAATAAATAATATAACTTATATCTAGACAACCTTCATGGCATATAACAGATATATTAAAAGTATGGACATGATGTTAATTGTATACCTTGTCGCGGATGAACTTCGTAGTCGATATAGAGGAAGTAGACGCAACGAGCAGTCACGTCGAGATGTTTCCTAAAAATCTTATTCATCCTCCTCATGGAAGTGATCCCAAGAACGAACGGTTCTGGAGACCTACTCTCTCGAACTCTGGTGTACGCTGGGGCTTCAGGACGAAGTAGTTCTAGAGGCAACTCAGCACACAAGGGAGAGATGAGAGAATGAGAGAGACAAGGCTCTCTTGACGTGTTGTGAGGAAAGGTGGAGGAGCTTCTTATATAGGCTTGTGGGGAGCATGTAGAAGTTCTCTCTCTACATACTTACATGTCTCAGCATACGTTCTGCATAGGCTGTTATATGCTCTCACGCATTCTCATATACATAATATGTGATGACATATGTCCTGCATATGTTAATCGTATGCTCTCATATATTTACTTATTATGATATGAATTTTTGGGATTTAGAATTATTACGCAGCACGCTCCATAAAGTCTGAACACCCGTCGCGATTTGGACAGTGATAGCATCAATCGGGCCCCGAGATGAGAAGAGAAGATTAGCAACCAAGAAACACAAGAAGCTTTCTCTTGTCGGTGGTCAAAGATTCCATGCACCCAATTACAAACCATGCCGTAACCCGTGGCTTTCCTGATTGAGTGCCCCGGATGGCTTCTTTGGTCCAGGAATGGTAAAAGCCAACCTGCCCTCCAATAAGCGATGATCACAACTTTATCGGCTGGTCTATCTGGTACTACTAGACTACTACTAACACTGTGACGATAAGGGGTCCCACGTACGTGCGATACATAAGAAACACTATTGAAGTGAAGAGTCCTCTGAAAAGACTTGCAGTGAAAAATAGTTAATTACATCTTATACGTGTTGCTATTTGGTTGGTGCATAAGCACGTGTGTAGTTCAAAATTACACCGAATTGAATAGGGAAACAAATTTGCTGGAATATAAGTAAGCTTGGTATTCTATATAGTATTTAGTTTTTGTTACGGGGAATCCAGAAATATATATGGTATTTACGGACACTAAACCGAAAGAAAAACTGAAACTAGTGAACACGTTTAACTATCGAAATTCGGAGGTAACAAGGTGAATGTGTTTTTTCTTTTCGAGGAGGTGAATGTTTCTCTGAACTCACTTGTTAACACAACACAACTTTCTTTTGAAGGAACACAACACAACTCATACCGTCCTTTATTGATATGAACATAGTGCCCAATTTGGGCCATAAGAAAGTAGCAAATGCAACACACAACGAAGAATCCAAAACTGTTTTCCACACTCTGGTTAAGAGCATCAGCAATGTGCTTATTTTATCGGGACCAAGACCTCTTATATCAGTATTAACTTAACTTTACCACTGCAGGAGGGGAGACCAAGATAAAATTCTTTGATACCGGTACCATAGCTAGTACCAAAACCAAGCTCTCAATCTCTGAAAAGCAACAAGAAAATAATCATTTGTTTGCCCAGCCATTGCATAATAAAATTTATTCAACTAGCCGTTGGTTGGCACAACCAAATGCAACATCATCTCCTATATAAACTCACATATTGATTCACTCATTTCAGACAGTCAAAGAGATTTCACAACATGGAGCACTCTTCTTCAGCAAACATCACAAACTCAGCAGCTCCTAGTCAAGATCTACAAAATGCAGATTTCCAATACTACCAAAGCCTTCCCTCTCAAGTTGCCACACATTTTGCTCCTCACCACTATGGTCCCAACATTCAGCCACAACATTCACCCATCTGTCTCAGCTCGGTATTCCAACCACACATGGCAGCAGGTTTCCATGGCATTCCATACGCTGAAGCAAGGCAATTCCCACAATCTCCAGGCTTGATAGGATCTGGTAGAGGCTCAAGTTCACTTGGCGATGAATCAACCTGTCCAGTTAGTGCTGCACAAGTACAACAAGTTCCTGTTGTTGGCGATGAATGGAGCGACACCAGTCCGGAGGAAGATGCCAGACCAAGGCGACATAACTAGAGTGAAGCAGAGAACAGAAGACTGGTTAGTGCTTGGTTAAGGAATTCAAATGATCTAGTTGAAGACAATGCAAAGAAGTCTGCACAATATTGGAAGCAAATGGCAGAAGAATACAACAGCAATAGTCCAAGAGACGAAAAAAGAACAGCAACACAATGCAAAGCACATTGGAGCAAAGGTAACAAGCTTGCCATGTAGTTCAATGGATGTTATAATGAATTGAAGAATGTTTTATGCAAGTGATCAATGTGAAGACATGCTAATTGATAAAACCCAAGCAAAGTGGAAAGGAGACTACAAGGCAAAGCATACATTTCCACTATAGTATTGGTGGAGAATGGTTAAGGTCCACGCAAAATGGCATTCGGTTTACCAAACGAGTAACAAGAATAAGATGACCAATGTGTCTACATTAGGAGCTTATACAAGTTTATCAACTCAATGCAGTGAAGAAGCAGGATTTGTTGAAGCTCCTCGACCAGGGCAGAAGACAGCAAAGGCTAAAAGAAAAGGGAAAGAGAAAGACTCTTCACATAGCAACATACTTATCGAGACATGCAACAAATTTAATGATCTTGCTGCACATAATCAGCTGCAATTTTAACAATGGCAGAAGCCACAAAAGAGAGTGCTCTAGCCAAAAGAGAGAATGCTATAGCAAGAATGGAGATGGCAAAGGCAGAGAAGATGAAACAATATGTGAAGCTAGTGACCTGTGATACTTCAAAGTTCTCTGAAGAACAACTAGAGACACATCAAAAGATGATGGCACACTCACAAGTTAGATGATGTTTAGTGAAGACAAGTAGTTTAGATGCAATGGCGTCCATGTATCTTGAACTAGTTAACTACCTAATGTATTCGTGGTGCGTCTAGCTTTCAGATTACAATATATGCAAAATTAGTACCTACTTTTAGGCCTCATTGGAGCTTTCAGATTATCCAACGTAATTGTACTGCTTTTTATTAATATAATATTTATCCAATGCATAGCTTTGTTGGTCCTTATATCAGTACCTTTACACTTATGCAACCCCAAGACCAAAATGAGCTGGTTGAAGCTTCCCAAAATAACTAGGCGTTGATTTTCCATTATCCAGCACAAAAGAAATATATATGTTATGAAATGAACCAGTCGTAGTGTTGGTTCTTAATATTATTTAGGGCCTACTAGCCATTGGAAACTAGCCATTGGAAAACTAGCCGTTGGAAAACACCTCTACAAATAGAGGATGGACATAATATACATTCACTGCATTGCTTTAGCCAGCAAACTATTCTTCTACAAGAAACACAATGTCTACACAATCGAACTCCAACTCTGACATTTACTCATATTCCGGTAGTGATGATGACATCATCAATGAATTCCTCGGGGAGTAGATCAGTGATCCAGTGGAGGATCAGATCGAAGTTCAAATTCAAGCTAACATGAAGTCTCAGCTGGCTGCTACCTCTAGTCAGCACAAAGGACATTCTCAAAGGCATATTCGAAGAGATCGTGAAGCTGCCCATGACCGATTGTTCACTGATTACTTCTCTAGTAACCCATTGAACACTGATTATCAATTCCGTTGTAGTTATCGTATGCGAAGGCATGTATTTCTACACATTGTGCAAACACTTAGTGAGTGGTCTCCTTATTTTTTTCGAAGGAGTGATTCTTTGGCAAGGTTGGCTTTTCACCCTTGCAAAAGTGCACTACGGCTATTAGAATGCTGGGATATGGAACCTCTGCTGATCAGCTAGATGAAACCTTCCAAATTTGTGGAACTACGGTAAATGAGTGCTTGAATTTTTTTTGTAAAGTTGTGGTTGAAATATTTGAAGAAACATACCAGAAAAATACCTACACAAGCCAACAAATGAAGACATTCAACGCTACTTCTAATAGGGGAGGATCGTGGCTTCCTAGTATGTTGGGTAATATTGATTGCATGCACTGATAATGAAAAAAATTGTCTGGTCACATGGAAAGGGCAGTTCATCCGTGGTGATTATGGAGTACTTACCATCATGCTAGAAGTTATTGCCTCAGAAGATATTTGGATATGGCATGCATTTTTTGGAGTGGCTGGATCAAACAATGATATTAATGTGTTGAACCAATCAACATTATTCACAGAATCACTACAAGGAAGAGCTCCGAAGGTTCAATTTATGGTCAACGGCAATGAGTACAATATGAGATATTACTTAGCTGATGGTATTTATCCAGAATGGGCTACGTTTTTTTAAGACAATATCACTGCCTCAAAATGACAAGGCAAAGTTATTTACACAGAAGCAAGAAGCAGCAAGAAAAGTTGTCGAACGTGCATTCGGTGTCCTGCAGGCTCATTGGGTCATTCTACGCGGCCCAGCACGTGCATGGCATAGGCAGACACTAGGTGAGATCATGTATGCTTGCATTATATTGTACAACATGATGTTGAAGATGAGAGGAACAGACATGAGCATCGCTATGACTTCAACTATGATGAGGAGCCATCACCTACACCATTGAGTGGATTTGCTCTAGGTCCAATTCATGAATTTTTCAAGGTACTCGAGATAAGCTCTACAATTCGAGACAGACCAACATATCAGCGTCTTAAGGATGACTTGGTAGAGCATATTTGGCAAAAATTTAGAAGCGATCAAGCTTAGCATTTTACTTGTTTGTATTTATGTGCATGCATCTTCATATATGTTACCTCATGTTTCTGTTTAAGTGAGATTGTAAACTAAACAAACTTTTCATATCTGACCCATGTTTATGTTTAGGAATGTAAGCAAGCTTTTCATCATAACTATTTGCTTTGGACATGTTCCTTGACCTCATCATATAATAAGCTTTTCATCATACAGAACACATACGCGCACAAAGCAATTAACCATTTTAAATCAAGTGAACTCTGTAATCAAAATGAAGCTAACGTGCACACCCATCAAGGGTCACCATGAGGAATCTGGACATTGATGCATCAACCTAGAGACTTGTCGTCGACTGCATTGACTATGATCGCGGATGTCTAGACCTGGACATCGATGCAGGTCGTGGCCACGGGCACCGTCGTGGAGGTACCGGCCACGAGCGCTGTCGCGGAGGTCGCGACGACGAGTGCTGTGGCCGATCGTGGCCATAGCCGCCGTTGCAGAGGTAGCGGCCACGAGCACTGTCACAGATCGCCAGCGCCGTCACCGATTGCGGTCACGAGCACTGTCGCTGCTTCGGCGAGTGATTTCTACCTCCCACCTTCAAATCCGCCTCGTTCATCAAGTGATTTATGCCTCCCACCTTCAAATCCATTTCATTCATTGCCGATTTTGTTGGAGATTTGATTCAGGCTCATCAGGTGAGGAGGAGCTCAGGGATAAGGATGTGACTAGAACTCGTCCTCCTTTGTTCCTGTAGCTTTTGCTCCTCCTGGGTTCTTTCTTTCCCGATTGTAAGGTGGAGCGAAGGCAAGTTGCTCTCTTAATTATATTGGTTTTCCGGAGACGATTAAGGACACATATGGCACTTCATCGGTTTGGCATTTTTCATTGTTATTTATGTACTGTCACTCACTTAACATTACACCAGTTAAATTTGTCAACAATATCAATACATTTTTGAAAGTGATTTGGATTTTTAGACGGTGCTTCACAAACACTACTTTTTGTTCCCCTTTGCCACTATATATACAACCTTTTACTTTTTATTTTTTGCAAACTTGCAATATCTGATGTGTAATGTTGTTGTTGTCATAAACAACTTAAGGATAAGGGGTACGTCGAGTACGGACAAAGAGTCGAGAGCATTGAATAAGTAAAACGGTTTGAGCAATGAACACGATGTTGGATGTCAAACACTTACTCAAGAGACACGAAGATGATTTTTAACCGGGTTTGGCCTTGAGAAGGCATAGTCCCATTGAGGGGTGCGGCAACTAGTACCTCTGATCCTCAGCTAGAGTAGCATCCTTGGATTATAGAAGAACTTCCCTCGTGCCGAAGGAGGAGTCCTCGGAGAAGAGAGACCTCCCCGATGAGCTTAGCCACATCTAAAAATGTGAGAGCTTGTATTCCTAAGAGAGGTGATTACAAATAACCCATGAGGTATCTTTTATAAGCCAATGGAGGAGGGCAAAAGACTCCCATATTCTTGGTAGAAAAGAGAAAGAGAGATAGCATAGTAAAAATTGATCTGTGTACTTGGCGCATGAGAAAGGGGAGCTTAGTTTATGGTGTCTGGTGAACTTATGGATTTAGTTGATGTTGAAAAGTGATCCGAATTCAGATTACCATGTTGGATAGGGATTCGTGTTGGTGCACCGATGCAACTGAGTACAACTTGGTTTTCTTGTTCTTCAAGGACTCTTGTACATTGCCCCTATATATATGCCCATGTAGTCGCACCTAAAGACCGACCTTAGTTGTGAAAACTATATTCTTACATGGGGAGCTAGAAGAAGACATTTATGTGGAGCAGCCGTATGTTTTGTTGTTCCGAGAAAGGAGAATTTTGCTTGCAACACTACTGCAGAAAGGGACACCAGTGACGGGCCTAAAAAGCCCATTAGTGACGAGCGGGCCGGCCCGTCACTGGTGACCCGCCACTGGTAACTGGTTATCAGTGGCGGGCTATCCGCTCGTCACTGGTAATCTAGTTACTAGTGACGGGCTCTCATGCGCGCCCGTCACTGGTAAGATAATTACCAGTGACGATCCATATGTTTTGCCCGTCACTGGTAAGATATACAGCAGTGACGAGCTCTCCAGTAGGCACGTCACTGCTGTTTATGAGAGGCCCAAGCACGTTGCTGCCGCGGCAGCCATTTTGTCTGCCGCGGCAGCCAAAAGGGCTGTTTTTGCTGCCGCGGCAGCAACGTGCTTGGGTGCCGCAGCAGCCATTTTGGCTGCCGCGGCAGCCAAAAGGGCTGTTTTTGCTGCCGCGGCAGCAACGTGCTTGGGTGCCGCAGCAGCCATTTTGGCTGCCGCGGCAGCAAAAACAGCCGTTTTGGCTGTCGCGGTAGCCATTTTGTCTGCCGCGGCAGCCAAAAGGGCTGCTTTTGCTGCCGCGGCAGCTATTTTGGCTGCCGCTCCTAGGGCGTCGGTCGCCGTTCTCCTAGGGCGCTCTCCAGCCCCTGTGTACTGCAGGGGTCCTGGAGGGGGGTGTACCCCTTCGGTCGCCGTTCTCCTAGGGCGTGCCGCTGTGGCCTAATAGCGCTTGCGGCGATGCCTCGTTGCGTCGGCATCCTACGTGCCCGGTATGCTTTGAAGGCCACCTCGCTCGCGCTCTCGGATGTCGCACACGATAAGTACATATGTCAAACCGACTACGAAAGTAACAAGTGCCAATACGTAAATATGTCCAGAAACGTACAAAGTAGACCAGGTCGGGAATACACGACCACAAACACAATACATATGCAATGTTTTTCCGTCCTCTAGGGCCTAGCTGCATGTGGGCGCGCGAATGGGTCTTCAGTCGGGATTTGGTGAACTCGCTGCTCTGTGCGAGCGGCGTGTTCCTCCCTTGGGTCAGTGCCGGCGTAGAAAAGCCCCGTATCCGAGACGACGTCCTTGGTTGATGATGTTCGCAAACGCATTCTGGAGGCGTGCAAACTCTTGCCTCCAGTCATATGGCTTGTGCTCGAGGTTTATTACTCCACTTGCGCAAGTCGTCATGTTTGCGAAACGTGTTCCGCGCCCGTACAAAGTCGTCCATGTGGCAGCAGACGTAGTAGCCACACGTCACACTACCCTCCGGCTGCTGTCTGCACCACCATTCGGTCACGTGTTTAAAGCGTGGAGCGCCACTTCTTTTTACCATAGTTGCTCGTCCTCCCTTCTGTGCAAAGTCGAAGAGAGCATCATCCAGAACTTTCTTGAGCAGGGTGTAGTCTTTCTTCACCCTCTTCATGGAATCAAAGTAAACAACCTTGCTTTCCTTCGGCATTAGCACTAAGAGGATCCAGTGGTCGCTGCGCAGACATGTGAATAAACCAATATTAACCCACGAAGTTGGCTAGGTGCACAAGTAAAAGAGAAATTTACGAAAGCACAAAGTAGAGAATGACTTACAAGGGATTGTAGGGCACGAGTAGGTAGTCCTTGCCCTTATGCGCTATCATCGCACTCATGAGGTATTCTTTCATAATCTCTCTACCTTCTTGTGAGCGAACGTTGTTCTCGTGCATGTGAAACGGATCTGCTATTGCAACGTCGAGAATCTTCAGGCGTCTGATCTCTCTGGTTAGGTGAAGCGCCCATAGCCTGACGAAGGATGCTTCGAGGCGATAAAGGTTGAACATGCCGAAGATCTCCGCAAAGTCCAGATAGAACTTGTCCGCGGGATACTGCTCGACGAAATGGAAACCCTCTGGCACCTTCGCCGTGTAATACGAGACATTCGTTTCATCGGGTCCTAATTCAATCTCTCGAATGTTCTGATGCAGAATCCTCATTTCGTTCGGGAGGACGTCGAACTCATCCTTTGGTACCATCGGGTGACCCGGGATGTGATTGGGCCGCCATTGACGACCCGTTGCTCGCTGTCCTGATTGGGAAGATGCTGCGTACGTTAAGGATTTCTTCAACCTCGCGTCGCGCTATCTATCGTAAGTTCCAGTGCTAGCATGTGTCTTCTTCGCCCCTTTTTGGTCGTACGCTCCGTATCGAGAGAGACGGCCCTCTGACCGGCCATCGCTTCTTGGCTGCGCCCACGAGTGTTTTAGGAGTCAACTTCGTGTGGGCTTGCTCGTCATGCTTCGGTGGCGGCGTATCTACAAATGCTCGTGCCTCTTCGTCACGAGGCATGCCATGCTCCCCGCCATGCTCCGCGGCCTCCTCGGCATCCTCCATCTCAAAATCCCTGTAGGATAGAGGTGCGGAAATACCCAAAGGAGATGGTCTTGCTGATGGACTGTGGGTGTGGCTCGGCGAAGGTGCTGGACGATTGGAGGTCTCAATCAACTTAATCGCGTCCTTTGGCCACCTAAGAAAAAACCCCTTGCAGGCTCCTAGCTTCTCGTATCCCTCTTCAGGGGGGTCATTCAGAACCAAGTCCTCGAAGGTGCCGACCACCTTAGTCAACTCCACCCTCGCCATGTTTGGTGGTAAATCCACACAGTGCATCCTGTTCTCCGGCGTTACTGGGTGGACTCGACCGTACGCGACCGTCACCATCGAGCCGAGGACTTGGGTCTGCAGATGGCACGGAGTTATCACCTGCGGAACATACGTACGGGTCATCGATGTTAGAGTCGAAACAACGAAAAAGTTACGACACCCTTACGATTTGTTGAGCCGACGACGCTTACTGTTAGGCCGTCGATCGTATTTGGCGACCCGGGGCCAACGCCCGAGACAGAGGGGCTACTACTCCTTGCAGCAGTGAAGGGCGGCGGCTGCGTATCCAGATTATAGGGCGGCGGCTGCGTATCAGGATGCATGGGTGGGCGTCGTAGTTGATCGTACAGAGGCCCTAGCAGACGTTTCACAGCCGCCTCCACTCGCGCATCGAATTCTTCATCTTGCTTGGCTTTCCTCCTCTCGCGGGCAGCCTCGCGGGTTTGGGGACCGTAATCAGCCCATCGAGCCCCATACCCGACGCCCATGACGCGGCCACGAGTCTCCGGCTTCCCGAGAACCTTGTTGATAGGGTCTTGCCACCTCTCGGTACCGACAGAGTCCTGGGAGCTCTCAGGTTGCTGGCTCAGCTTTCTCTGCAAGCAACATGAACCGTTCAGAAATGTAATCTTTAGGAAATTAATCTACGTAGGACAAATAAAGTAAAATGGGTTCAGAGGTTACCAGTTCTTCGTGCACGTCCTTCATTTTCTCGTGCGTGAAGATCGGTTCCCTCGTCGCCGGGTCAAATTTTGCGCGCGCCCTCACAAAATCCTCTCCGCGCCCTTCCTGGATGTCCGAGAAAGGGGTTCTTTCCCGGCCGCAATCAACCTTGCGTCCTCCTTGTCCCATTTAGGCCTCTTCCCTTGGTAACCACGGCTGCCGAGTCTGTGGTCACCCACGATCTTGCCCTGCATGTCCTTCCCCCAATCACTCTTCCTCCTGAATTCATCGCCGGAGCGAGTTTGAATGAACTCGGTCCAGTCCGCCTCATCTATCGTAGGCCATTCTTCTTTATCACGGTCTCAAAATCTTGATCCTCATTTATTGGCATGGTATCTCCAGGTATTCAATGATTTGGTCATCATGCTCAGGGCTTTCGTCGCGACTCTGTTTTTGTCGGCCTCGGGGACGGAGTACCTGCTGAATAGCCTGTCCAGGAGGAGAGTTCGAAGATGCTCGGTTTCTCTCGTCCTTATGTCGGAGGTTGTGATCTTCACCGTTTCACGCAAGATGCAGCCTACGGCGTTTGAGTACCCCTGTGCGGCTCTTACAGGACTGGCAGGTTTACCCAGATCGTCCACTCGAGTGATTACGAACGTCTCGGTACTCACTTGTTAGGTCTCCTAGGCGCGAGTCGCCTTTTCCGCTTGGCTGGTGGAGCCCTGTCCGCCTGTTCTTCTTCCATACCGGTCTCGTATTCACGGCCGGTCCCTTCGTCACGATCGGTCCGCGTCTTCAGCACCGCCGGACTCTTCGTGCGATGACTCGTACTCGTTGTTATCCCCGGCAAGCAGGGTTGTCGACGATGGCGGCCCCCTGAGATGTTTGTTCGAGGGCCAGGTCCCGGGGAGCTTCCGCACGCCCCTCGATATCTCGGGACGATGCGGGGACATCCGTTGGTGTCCGCGATGGAGAGGGGCTACTTCCAGCCATTTTCTAATATCCATTCATTATAGCAAACAAGGGTGGGAATTAAAATTTTATTTGCAATTGAGATTATGAAATCTTGTTAAACAAAAGCATATAACTGTGCATGACAATGAACAACAATGACACGAATATACCGTACATACAATGAAAATTAAAAATTTCGGCATGACCTTTGCTAAAATTATGCAAATTGAGTATCGAACGTTGACAAAATGTTGACGAAGCAACATTTCGTCTAAACGTTGAACTCAGTTTCCCTGAAAAATAAACAAAGCAACGAATGTTGCCTCGGCTCGACGGCCGGTACCACAAGCATATATGAACACGACAATTGAATCAAACAAGCCTCAATGCTTCATACTTTGAACAAAGCCTCAATGCTTCATACTTTGAACAAAGCCTATATATAGAAAACTCTAAACGTGTCCATGGAACACCCAAACTAGTAAAGAGTAAATGATCGTAATTATAACTAAAATATTTTATTAGAAGAGTTAACTCATCACTTCTGCACGGGATAATATAACAACTCGTCTCTTCAGTGCACAACAAAAATAGTCTTAATATTGTTTGTATTGGTTTTTTATGAACATACTCACCAAACTTTCATGATTTTCTTGAAGTATTGTCTGCATGAAATCTTCAATTTTCTTAGCTTTCATGCTATTAATAACCCATATACAGGAAACTAACCATGGATCAGTACAATGTGTTACATTTCATTTCAAAATAAGAACAGTGTCATCTACAGATATATTTTCATATATATATAAAAGCATACATTTGTCTAGTGTCATCTAAAACGATATCTATTTTCTGAAACAATAGCTAGCTCGGTGTGGATTATCAACTCATACTTCAACCAAAAGGGCGGGGCACCTGGAGGACGGCGGTGGTAGTGCTAGGGCGGCGGTTGGGGAGGCGCGAGGGCGGCGTCCGGTGAGACGACGCGGCGTCGGTGAGGGAGGTGGCATCGGTGAGGGAGGCGGCGTCCGGTGAGAGGAGGCGGCGTCGGTGAGGGAGGCAGCGTCGGTGAGGGAGGCGGCGTCCGGTGAGAGGAGGCGGCGTCGGTGAGGGAGGCGGCGTCCGGTGAGGGAGGCGGCGTCGGTGAGGGAGGCGCGAGGGCGGCGTCCGGCGAGGAGCGGCGGCGGCGTCGGGTCACGCGAGGGCGTCGGTGAGGGAGACTTAGGGCGGGCGGGCGGGATTTGGAGAGTTTTTCTCTAAATCCCGCGGATCCGCGCCTATTTATTTCGCCGTTAGCAGTGACACTCTCACAGACATTTTTCTCAATATGCATGACATCTATACAGTGGCGCGTCTCGAGAAAAGGCCAGTAAGATAGGTCCCAGAATACAGATTTCGTTTTCCACACGCCTCCCAGCGGCTTTACCTTCTTCTGCTTCTTTCCCGCCCTAGGGCACTCACCCCAAGAGTTCAACATCTCGTATATTTCTTCCCCACTCCTCTTACATGGTGGTCCTCGGGTCTCAACCGTATTGTCGAACTTTTCTTTATCTTGTCTCCACGGGTCGTCCTGTTGAAGCCATCTTCGGTGGCCCATGTACACGATTTTGTGAGAGCCCGGTAGGTGACGACTTGTTGTATCTTCCATGCACTTAACACATCCTTGGTATCCGTGGCAAACCTGGCCGGATTGATATCCATAAGCGGGATAGTCTTGCACCGTTGTGATCATCATAGCTCTCATATTAAAGTAGTCTCCTTCGTGAGCGTCCTAGACCCGGACCCCTGGTTCAGCCCACAGTGTATCTAGCTCCTCCTTCAGTAGTTGGTGATACACGTTCAGATCGTTCCCTGGTTGCTGTGGCCCTTGAATTAGCATAGACAGGTGTAGGTACTTCCGCTTAAAACAGAGCCACGGAGGGAGGTTGTACATCCATACGACCACGGGCCAGGTGCTGTGCCTGCTGCTCATCTTTCCAAAAGGATTGAGTCCGTCCGTACTCATTCCAATTCTGATATTCCTCGGCTCTCCTCCGAATTTGGGGTATTGGTCGCCGATTGCTTTCCACTGGCAACCATCCGCAGGGTGTCTCAGCACGGCGTCATCTTTCCTTGGCCTCTCGTCGTGCCAACGCATGAGCTTTGCCTCCTTCTTGTTTGCGAATAGACGCTTCAAACGGGGAATGAGTGCAAGGTACCAGACCACCTTTGCAGGAGCACCGCTCTTCACTCCGTTCTCACCATCTGGTTGGTAGTTCTTTCCCCGCTTGAACCGGAATGCTTTGCACTCGGGACACTTGGTTAGCTCCGCGTACTCGTTGCGATAAATGATGCAGTCATTCGGACACGCGTGGTATCTCGTCACCTCTAATTCAAGAGGGCACACGACCTTCTTGGCCTCATCGCAGCCGCGAGGCAACACGTTCCCCTCCGGCAGAACTTTTGCGAGATACTCCAATGTCTCATCGAGGCTTGTGTCCGTGCTGTTGTGGAGTGCCTTGAGTCTTAGAAGTTCGAGCGTGACTGAGAGGCGGGTGTACTCGGGATTGCAACCGGGATACAAGGGAGTCTCGGAGTCTTTCACCAGTGTCTCCAACTTGGCAGCCTCTCTACGAGCCGCACTATCGTTATTCGTCTCCTTCACAACCTGCTCTTGCACGTGACGGTCCTGGACCATTCCGGCCAAATTGTCGGGACCCGTGCTTCGCGTATCCGCTTCGGCCTCTTCATGTCCTCCGGCATCTTTATAATCCAACCGTTCTGCTTCCGGCTCCCCATGTCCTGCTTCTTCATCTAACCCTTCGTCGTCAGCAACAACCTCATCCTCCTCACCGTGACTTGTCCACCGTGTGTAACCTGCCATGAAACCCCATCGCACCAGGTGCATGTGCAAAAAACCAGATTTCCTCTCGTACATCTTCAGGTTTTTGCAATCACGACACGGACAGCATATCTTCGTGCCACCCTTTCGCACCATATCTCGCTCAGCGAAATCAAAGAACTCATTCAAAGACGTATAGAAACTCTGTGTGTTCCGATCGCCGTCATACATCCAACTTCGATCCATCGGTCGTTCGATCCCTAAGATATACGAAAATAAATTAGTACCAACCTTTCATGAGTGGCTAAAAAAAGTAATAAAAGTTTTCTTTGCAATTGAGATTTTGAAATATTACATAAAACATTCCAAATTTTGGCAGGTTATTGAAATAAATTGTTGAAAATTCAAAATTTCTGCATGACCTTTGCTAAAATTATGCAAAATTGAGTATCGAACGTTGACAAAACGTTGACGAAGCAACATTTCGCCAAAACGTTGAACTCAGTTTCCCTGAAAAAATAAACAAAGCAACCAATGTTGCCTCGGCTCGACGGCCGGTACCACAAGCATATCTCACATTCACATATATGACGAAATACATTTCATGCACATCTAAGAAGTTATAATACATCACATTTCTTACGTACATTGAGAGTCTCACTTACTCGAGTCCTATGCTACAAGCACTTGGGTGTGCGCAACATATGTTTTATTGCATCGATATATAGTACTACATATACACTAAATACATAATCAGAGGTTCTAAAATTTATGAGAGAGCAATACACAAATCATGCATGCATTTAAAAAAGAAATAGAGGTAGCACCCCGGTCTTTGCGTCGACTCATGCATACACATCCATTAATGCTATTGATCAAAGTTGTTACACAAAGATCATCCACGGTGGAGAATAATTAAGAAGTAATACACTAAAATGATACAAAATGGATCAAATATTTCAATTGGGGGAGAGCATAATCAACCTTTGCTAGATTATTCAAATAATACAAGAGCAAGCTAGCTATCTAGGAGAGGTCGTAACTAGATCATTCAAACTCACCTGGTAAAGCAAATTAAATTGAATTGGGGGAGATAGAGCAAGCTAGCTAGAGCTAGGTGATGATCTAGTTAGATTTGAAGGGAGAAAGAGATGGCAAAGGAGCTAGGAGAGGTCGGGGAAGAGTTTGGAGGGCTAAGAATTCTCCTATGGCGTGTACGGCGGCGGCGGACGTCGAGGCGATCGCGAGCTCGCTGCTGGCCAGTGGAGGTACGACTGGCCAGCAGGGAGCTCGCTGATGCTTTTAAAGGGCAGGTTACCAGTGACGGGCACATGTACAGGCCCGCCACTGGTAAACAACATATCAGTGACGAGCCGAACGTGTGCCCGCCACTGGTAAGAAGGCCAGGAGCAAGTTTGGCGGGAAATATTATCGGTGACGGGCACGTTGGAGAGCACGTCAGTGGTGTGTAATATATCAGTGACGAGCTTCTATGTCAGCCCGCCACTAGTAATTGGTTCTTTATCAGTGACGGGCTCTAATTAGTGCTCGTCACTGGTAAGCATTTACCAGTGACACGTGACAATTGCCGCCCGCCACTGGTAACTTTTCGGTTTACCAGTGACGTGTTTTTTCTGTGCTCGTCACTGCTAATATGCCTTCTATAGCTGTTTCTGCAGTAGTGCAAGTTAAAAAAATCTCTTTATGGTTTGGAGCAATCACCAAGACAGTGGTACAAGAGGTTTGACTCCTTTATGATCTCTTAAGATTTCAGAAGATCAAATTATGATAGTTGTAGTTAATGATTCAACTATCTACTTGCTCCTATATGTTGATGATATGTTAATTGTTGCAAAAGACAAGGCAGAGAGTGCAAAATTAAATGCACAATTGAGTAGTGAATTTGAGATGAAGGATCTTGGTGCAGCAAAGAAGATTCTTGGCATGAAGATTACCAGAGATAAACACTCTAGAAAATTATACTTAAGTCAGAAATGGTATATTGATAAGGTATGGTATATTGATAAGGTACTTTATCATTTAATATGCACAATGCAAAACCAGTGAGTGCTCCATTAGCTGCACATTTTAGACTTTCTTCGGACTCATGTCCACAGCCAGATGATGAAATTGAGTACATATCTAGAGCTCCATATGCCAGTGCAGTTGGTTCACTTATGTATGCCATGGTTTGTTCTCGCCTCGATTTATCTAATACATTGAGTGTTGTTAGTAGATACATGGCTAATCCTAGCAAAGAGCATTGGAAAGCAGTTCAGTGGATTTTTAGATACTGGCGGGGCACTTCTAATGCTTGTTTACAGTTTGAAAAAATCTAGAGATGGACTTGTTGGTTATGTGGATTCAGATTTTGTTGGAGATTTAGATAAGAGAAGATATCTTACTGAGTATGTGTTCACTGTTGGAGGATGTGCTATTAGCTGGAAAGCAAGTCTTCAAACTATTGTCGTCTTGTCCACTACAGAAACAGAGTATATGACTATTTCAGAAGCTTGTAAAGAAGCCATTTGTGTCAGTCAGAGTGCTATTTACCTTACAAATGATCATATGTTCCATGAGAGAACAAATTACATTGACTTGAGATATCATTTTATTCGAGGTGTTAGATTTAGTATGTATTACTCAGAGTCCTATATAACTTTTGACGCACAAGGTGTATATGCTTATTTATTTGGAGAAGTCAATTGCTTCCTTCGACCAATGGAGGGAATTCGGTTCAAGGTGGAAATTATTGAAAAGTGATCCGAATTCAGGTTACGATGTTGGATAGGGATTCGTATTAGTGCACCGACATAACCGAGTACAACTTGATTTTCTTGTCCTTCAAAGACTCTTGTACACTGCCCCTATATATATGCCCCTGTAGTCGCATCTAAAAACCGGCCTGTGGTCTCGTGCTTGTAATATTTCTCCATTATAGTGAAATCACGCCTTTTCTTATAAGGGTTTTCCACGGTAATTTTTTTTGTCTCTCGTATCTAGATCAATCTAGACTTCTTCTCTAGTTTGACCCGGTGCTTTGAAGTTATTTCTGAGCCTCAGGATTGGCTTCTTTTCCTGTGTTATGAAGTCGTTGCAAGAGGAACCCCTAGTTGGTTTCAGGATTGTTATCACAACACGTAAGGTAAATATCCAGGAACAGGTTATAGCCGAGAAGGCACCGATCTGTAGTCCGGAGCCAACTCTTCCGTTATCTTAAAATAATGGCACTGTTATATTAAAATAATGGCACTGATCGGTGGCGACCGCATTCTGATACTGTATCAGTAATTCACAGCACAGAGTGATCGAGGGCAAAATTTCGGTTACTGCTGTTTATCTTATCGCAGTTGGGTACACTCCATGCATCTTGCCTCCATGCATGTTTCAGAAGCACCAGCTACCACTGTGTCGTAGCAACGGTGCTAGATAGCAAACTTGTGGCACCTCGCACGGCTTTACGGACCTACAAGGGTTGCACGGGAAACTACGTCGCGGAGACACCGCTGTCGTGCACGCGGGCTGCCCGGCGTGAAGACGCTCGAACTCACTGCGATGTCGCGAACTTGAGGAGAGGAGGAGCAAACAAACTTGTATTTCAGAATTTTTTGGGATCCCTTGAATGAGAGGGGTGCCCCCTATTTATAGGGAAAATAGAGGGGTAGAGGAGATTATAAAAATACCCTCATGCTATTTACAATCTTGCCCCTCAATGCACTAGTGCCCTTGAGGATGAACTGGTCTTTTCCTCCAGGAATATTCCGTGGGCCCTGCTCATCATGCGACCCCCGTGGCAACGGTCTTCCCGTCGCCCTGAGCTTTCGGTAGTCACGAACTTGCCGCCGTCACGAACTTGCCACCGTCACAAACTTGCCGTTGCCACGGACTCGGTGTTGCCATGAGCTTGACACTGTTACGGAGTTGGCATAGTCACGGACTTGGCGTCGTCGAGTCTTGAGGTGCGCTGATCTCCCCTAAATACGAGAAAACCTCGAAAACGGACTAGCGCGGGGACCCTTTCCCCAACAGTAGCCCCTCAACGATTCGAGCGATCGGGATACGAACGCGCGGACTAGCGCACCGATTCCTGAGGGGTCAGCGCGCGGTCCGATCTGGTCAGAAGGGCTCCGCCTCCCCCCAGCCAAAGATAGCGGCGACATGCTTGACGGGGCACCGTGGTCCAACGGATGAAGCAAGGCTGGTTGATATGCTGCCGCTGATTTCCTTGCCGCGGCAGGAAAGTGGCAGCGTCGGGGAGGGAGTTTGACAGCTCCGATTGTCGAACGGTTTTCACGGCTGTGAGCAGGAGGCTAAACTCTACGTCTCCAGAAAGTTTGAGCCAATTCCGAGAAAGTCGACGAAACGACTAGTGGAAATCCCGGCCTGAAATCAAAGATTTTGAAAATGGTACCTCAACAAAAGTGCTCGGCAGAAGCTGGGATCAAGGTGGAATTCTTGACTCAAGCTAACTAGGAAAACAAGAATTACCCAAATCGGAGTCCGGGTGAAGGAGATATGCCCTCCGCAAGATCCGAAAAAGTTAGCGAAAAACTTGTGGAGCCAAAAAGTCCCACTTAAAAGTGGAATTTTGAGGGCCAAGACGGGTACAAGTGTAAACACCTGTTTTTTTGGATGCTCCTCTTCATTAACTTCGATTTGAGTGGTCGCGGACCCAAAACGGACTTTGTATGAGAAAGTTATGGCTGTTTTACTAAAACCTCCCTCACCTTTCTCCCAAGAAATTTTTTTCATTTCATTTTTTTCTTTTCTTTCTTCCTTTCTTTCTTTCTCCTTTTCTTTTCTTTTCAGCACCCTGATCGGCCGGTGCTTGAGCCGAGTAGGGCCACGGCCCACTCCCGACTAGGGTTGTGCGGGGCGTCGAGGGTATAAAAACCCCCACCGAGCCGGCCGCTGCCTCAACCCCCCCCTCTCTCTTCACACCGCGCCGCCCGCAGTCCCTCCACCTTCCACCGCCGCCGCCGCCTTTTCAACTTCCACCGCCGGGGCTTCAACTTCCGCCGTCGGTGCTTCGCCTCCCGCTGCCGGTGCTCCGACTGCCGCCACTGGCGCAGCTCGGCAGCCCACCTTCGCCGTGGTCATCGCTACCTCTGTGTCCACTCGGGCCGTGGCCGCCTCAGCCGAGGCCCGTGCCGGCCGCCCCCGCTTGGGCCAAGGCCGCCTCAGCCGGAGCCCATGCCGGGCGCCTCTGCTCGGGCCGTGGCCGCTTGGCCAAAGTGACCGCCCGAGTCCTCCACCGCCGTTGTTTTTGCTGAGGAAGCTGAAGCCGGCCGGCGCTATCGTCGCTGCCGCCGTGTGTTGCCTCGGGGGATCGATGCCGAACTGCTCGCCTATCGCGCCACGCAACTGCCTCAGCTGGTGCAGTGCCGTCGCTGTGTTGCCGCCTGCAGATGCCGCAGCTAGACCTTGCCGCCTCACGGGGTCCCGTCGGCGCTCTCGGACTTCTCCGCCGGTCTTTGATGGTAACCGTTCCGGGGCGCTGCTATCTGCCTCTTTCCCCGCATCATGTCGTCAGACGCGTATTGCTGTCATGTGATGTACGAGATGCACGGGTGCTGGTATCGTGAACTGTTGCCGTAATAATTTTCCTTTCGGCATGTGAAGCGGCTGCGCTTGTAGATATGGGACTGTTACTGCACCTTTTGTTTCTCATGCATGAGATGGACTGCTACTGTATTTTTATTATAATGCATGAGATGGACCTGGTGTAGAATTGTTACTGTCTTCCGGGTAGCTACTATGAGAGACGCCCGTCGTGCGTGTAGGCGTCCCTCTCTTTTTCCCACTCTTCACTGTGTCTTTGCTTAAGCTGTGCTGAGTGACATGGACTTGTCTGCGCTATGCTCACACGTGCCATGCTCTCCTTTTAACATGATTGACGAGGCTGTGTTTGTATATGCTATGATGATGCCGTGTTTGCATATGCTTTGGCTGCTGGGCTCGATGCGTTGCACAAGATGACTTCTCTCATTTTGTCGACTCCTCCTTTCTCTTGCAGGGACTTAACAGGTTCAACAGCTTTTGCTTCTTTCTAGCTCGCTGCCATCGGAGCTGACCGGCGAGGAGATAGCAACGGGACCTGTCGCAGCGACCGCGTCACATCGACCATGGTCCCGTTCGGTCAAGACCCCCGTGGCCACTCCGGGTGAGGTGGAGGGTGCGCTGGCGAGGCCCCCACCCAGGCCGGGGGGAGCGAGGCGGCACGACATGCGGGCGGCAACGGGGCTCGACGTGTCGGCTGTAGCCCCGTTCGACGTAGACGGTCTTCGAGGTCTCCACCTCGGGAGCAGCAAAGGAGGAGGCGTGACAGGGATGACCTTCCTTGTCGAGGTCGTAGAGCGACTAGGCGCATTCAGCCCCACCGTGATACGAGGTGGCGACCGGACCGTGAGACGGTTGGGCGGGCGCTTTCCAGAGCTCGATGTCGGAACCCCGGGCCTAGCGTACTGCGCGGTTCCAGAAACTCCGTCGCGGCGACGGGCGTCGAGCTCCCGCAGCGACATAGCGAGGTACCCGTTCCTGTCACGCGCACCTCTTTGTTTTCCACTTCGCCACGTGCTTGGTGCCGTGTCTTTGTTAGTTACTGCCGGTGCGGTAGCGCTGTCTTTTCATCTTCGCTCGTGTGTACAGGAGGCGATGGCCAAGTACAAGTTCGTTGAGGGGATGAAGTACACCTCGTGGCTTGGGTGCTCCACCACTGATTAGGAGCTGATCGACACCCTAGTGCAGGCTAGCAAGCTTCTTGCCGCTACTTAGGAGAAGGAGTGCCTGGGCATGGTCCCCCCCAGCGGGCGTGAGGTGAGCTAGCTGCGATGGCAACGGCGTCATCGTCTTCGCTGTGCAGTTCGACGCTGGCTCTGCTTGCCGGCGTGCGAGTTCTTCCACGACCTCCTAGAATACTACGACGTCGTGGTTTCTGATCTTCACCCGTCGGCGTTGAGGACCATGGAGATGAAAGCCACCCTGCGACTCTTCGCTTGGTTCTATGAACCTGTGGTCTCGACCACCCTTCTCGAGATGAAGAGTGGTGATTTTCTCTCTCGCTCTGGAGCCTTGAGTTTCAGGAAGCACGCGCCGCGGAAGGGCCTTTCTGTCGACTACCCGACCCAGGCGTCCAAAGGGCAATGGGGCGATTGGGAGAAGGCATGGTTCTTCTTCCGTGATGACGAGAAGAGGTTCACCCGTGCCTCAGACTCTTTTCAGGTGAGCGGTGCGGTGCCTGCTGACTTGTCCAGCACGGAGATGACCCAGATCAAGGCGCTCGGGCGTATGTCACACCGGTTTGGGATGCGCGACCTCATCGAGGAGTTCTGTCTATTGGGGATTGACCCACTCTCCACAGCGTGGGACTTGGAGCTTGTTCCTTGCCCTTCAAGGGTAGGGGTGAGTGGGTGTGCTTTTCGGCGTTGTCCCCTACGGGAGGGTATGTCTCCCTTGCTTTAATCCCAATGCACTACTCCCCTGCTCTCCTACCTTCTCTCTTTCTTTTGTCTTGTTGGTTTCTCACCCTCATTTGCTTTGTGACAGGCGTCGGGCTTCATCACGCTGAGGATGCGGCATCGGAGCTCTTGGGGCGACTCATCGTGAGGGAGTGGACGCTGCTCAACTCGCTCCATGAGAGCCGGGAGAATAGGGGGTGTGCGTACTACAAGTTGGAGGTACCTGCGCGTCCTAGGCCCTTGACTTGCGGGGAGATGCATGTGGGGAGCTCCAAACATCCACGGGACAACGAGGCGAGGGAGGACCCTTCCTCGAAGCGAGCGTCGGGCTCCCGTGTGGACAAGTCTGGCTCGTCCGCTACTTCACCGACTCCGGTGTGGACAAGTCTGCGAGTTCGAGATGGCGTGACTTCTGGCATCGTCGTGCGAGGCGATCTCGCATTTGAAGACTCCGCTGCCCCGTTCCTCCCCTGCTTGGGACCTGGGATTGGAAAGGGTCTCTTCGGTGCCGTCCCCCCTGTCGATGCTGGGTGGGACGGTGAGTTCACGCTGGATGACGATGAAGGCGACACGGGTGGCGCGCCGGAGACGCAGACCGTGACCGACGTAGGAGTGGATACTCTCGCTAGCGAGCTTGAGGCAGCGCTGGAGGGCCGTGACGCGCGTGTCGTGATACCCTCCCCGGGGTGTTTCACCATGACTCTGATGACGACCTGATCGTCCTCTCGCCTGGGTTGTTAGCATGGTGGCTGCCCCGGCTAAGGCGCCGGGGAGCGACGGGGAGTTGGCACTGCTTGGGGCACCTGAAGCCCCCGACTCCGGTTCACACTCGGTGCACTCTCCCGCGGCGCTCCCGATTGTCACTAGAGACAGCGCTCTCTCGAGGGCGGTGGGCGCACTTCACCTGGCGGGGCGCCTCACTCCCTCGCGCTTCACCGACACCGCCACGGAGGCGGGGTTCTACCAGAGGTTGTGGAGTGGGTTGCTGTTGATGACCTAGATACTGCGTTCTAGGGATTGACCGTTGGCCAGACGTGTGACGCGGCTCGATCTTCCCTCTTGAAGGTAAGAGATGTTTTGGTGCTTCGGTTGCGTGCTTGCGCGGGCTCGTTCATCTGACTCGTGTTGTTCTTCGTGATGCAGGGCTTGTTCGTGGTGGAGTAGGTGTCGCGTGCGTGGGCCACTCAAGGACGGGCCATGACGGCACTGCACGATGCCGAGAATGCGAAGGTCGAGGCAAAGGTGCTTCTCAACGGGTTACGTCGGGAGAACACAGAGCTCAACACGTGCCTGGCCGTGACTGCGAGGTGTGCAGACTCCCTTCAAACTTCGTTGGAGGCGGAGCGGGCTCATCGATGTGAGGTTTCTGCTCAGGCGTCGACCCTGTGCGGGGCGCTGTGTGACCTGTGTGAGACCTCCAAGGCGAGGTCGACCCCTTCTCAGGCGAGGGAGAGGGGTAGATGGCCGGTCTTCTGCAGTGGGTGACGTCAGCTTGCGACACCATACGTCACAGCGAGGGCCGGTGCAATGAGGACTACGTGCTGGTGACCGCTGATCTTGTGCTCTCGTGCGTTCGGCACGTCGGGGTCAGTTTGCTGGGCATGCTCGTGCCGCTTCAGGGCAAGGCTCCCCGGTATCGTGACCTTCGAGGCTTCCTCAGGGAAGTCAAAGCGGACTCGGGTGCCTTCCTTACCGTGTGGGTAGCGCACAGCAAGACGTACCTTAGCGCCATGGCAGATGCTCATCGTGCTACCGAGGCGGGAGTGGTGGCATCGGTTCCTGAGAGTGCGGGCATCGGTTCTGGCCCTCCTTCTGAGGTGTGAGGTCTCTTTAGCTTTCTTCGTAGCTTTTGGTTGGGTGCGTAGGGTTTTTTGTCTTTACTTTTGGGTCGACTTTCTAGTTTCCTTTGGTGCGAGGGAGCTCTTCTTTTTGGCTGTGCCGACTTGGTCGTGCCTTTTGTACCTGACTTGTATGTAGCCCTGATGATGGTTTTATAAAAGCTTTTGGGAAACCCTCTTCTTCACTTTGACTTGCAAGCTTAAGGTTTCTTAGTTGTGGAACTTGCAAGGTTTGCATCTGATGGGAGGTAAGGCGGCTCCACAGCACGAGCCCCTTGCTGATATGCACACGTTGAGGGGTGCCGCTGACTTAATGGCGTTCGTTTCGGGCTTCATGCGGCATTGCCGCTAGTTGTTGGTGGAGATGTTCGAGTTGGCTAGCGTGTGAGTGCGCCTTGGCAGATGTAGCCCCTCGCGGTGTCGTGTACTGTACTTGGCCCCTTGCTGCCATGAGTGCTTTGGTGGGCGTAGCCCCTTGCGATGTTGTGCACGATACTTGGTACCTTGCCTCCCAATAAAAAACTTTGCGTCCCTCGGCTTGGCGGGGGCAAGTAGTTGCCTCATGACCTCGTGTTCTCTTCCTGCATCAAACGGTTAGGTGTTGAACTTGGGCCCCTGCCCTGTGACATACATGTGCATATCGGTATGTTTCGTCTGCTTGCGAGGCGGCTTCTGCTGGGGAGCGATAACGCTCGATTTGCGTGGGGCATGGGTTGCATCCTGGTGCTTACAAGGAGGTTCGGGTGCTTGACTCACGCGGGGGAGATGGTTCCTCCCGACCAATGTGAGGAGGCTTCTTGCTCAACTCATGCGGCAGAGGCGGGGCCTCCCAGCGCACATGAGGAGGTTTAGATGCTCGACTTACGCGGGGGAGATGGTTCTTCTTAGCCAACGTGAGGAGGTTATTTTTCTTTGTCCCGTGCGGGGGAGGCGGGGCTTCCCAGCACACACGAGGGGGTCTAGGGGCTCGACTCACGTGGGGGAGGAGGTTCCTCCCGGCCTACGCGAGGAGGCTTTTTTTACTCAACTCGTGCGGGGGAGGTGCGGGGGAGATGGGGCTTCCCAGTGCACACGAGGAGGTTTGAGTTTTTTAGGCGAGCATGCGATATGGGTAAGTAGACTTGGCGTGCACATCTGTCATGGCGGGCACATACGTATATATATGTCACGAGATGATTTTGGCATTTGTTACAAGACTTGCGAAGAGGTCGCGACGAGGCGACACTACTTGGGAAATCTAGCGACGGCTGACGCAGCAACACTTTTTTGGGAGAATCTAAAAAATGTAAGCAAACATTGGGACTGACGCAGCAGTCCCGGCGGCGGTCGGCCTACAAAATGGGCGAGGCCTCCTTGAGCCCCTGGTGGCTTCACACGTAGTATTTCTTCAAGTTGATGGTGTTCCAACTGTGCTTTAACTCTTCACCGTCGAGGGTCTTCAACCAGAATGAAGTTGGGTGCGACTGGCTGACGATCTCATATGGCCCTTCCCACTTGGGGCTTAGCTTCCCATCGGCTTCTAGGTTTGCCTTCTTTTTCAGGACGAGGTCACCCACCTGGATGGGACGCAGGCGGACGGCTTTGTTGTATGCCTTTGCCATGGACGCTTGATAGCATTCGATGTTGAGAGTGGCATCCTGCCTTAGCGCATCAAGGCCGTCGAGGGAGGCTTGATGGGTCTCATCTTTGGGCGGCGTCTCAGTGCGAGAAGAGCCCAGCTTGATTTCTTCGGGGGTGATAGCCTCGTCGCTGAATAGTAGTTTGAACGGGGTAAAGCTGGTGGCTCTGCTGGCCGCCATGCGAGTTGACCATAGCACGTTGGGGAGCTCGTCTGCCCAGCGTCCTTTGGGGAGGTCGAAGAGGCACGTGCACAAGCCGTGAAGAAGGATGCCGTTAGCGCAATCCACCGCTCCGTTCGCTCGAGGGTTGGCTATAAAGGCGAAGCAGAGGTTGATGCTGAGCGAGGTATAGAACCTGCGGAACGGCTCAGCGTCGAATTGGGTGCCGTTATCAACGGTGATCTCGTGCGGGATGCCAAAGCGACATATCAAAATTTTCTACATGAACTTCTGCACGGAGGCTGAGGTGATCTTGATTAACGGCTCCGCCTCTATCCACTTGGAGAAGTAGTCAACTGCTACGACCACGAACTTGGCACCATGGCTCGCGGTCCTGAACGGGCCAACTAGATCGATGCTCTAGCGTGCGAGTGGCCACGAGGGTGGGATGGGCTGTAGATTGTGCACCGGAAGGCTCGTGCCTCGTCCCATCCACTGGCACGCCGGGCATAGTTTCACCAAGTCTTGTGCGTGCTGTCGGCCAATAGAAGCCTTGACGGAAGGCCTTGGAGACTAGCGCGCGTGGGGCGAGGTGGGATCCACACAGTCCCTTGTGTACGTCGCGCACCAACCCGGCTCCTTCCTCCTTCGAGATACACTTGAAATACGGTGCGCACATGCCGCGCTTGTATAGAGAACCTTGGTGGATGACGAAGCCCCTTGCACACGCCTTGAGCCGGCAGGTCAACGACTTCGAAGGTGATGTTCTCGGTGCGGGAGCAAAGATCCGAGCAGAACGTGACGGGGAGCTCGATGCGTCCCATAGCTGCGATTGGCTCACCTCCAAAACCCAGCAAGGGGATGCCAGGGGCTCAGAGGAATGACGATAGTATGCCCATCTCTTTGAAGATTGACGAGAACATGATGTCCGTGGAGCTTCCCCCATCGACAAAGACACGATGTACCTCCGCATCCGAAATCATCGCAGTTACGACGAGCGCGTCATGATGGGGGAGGGTGATTCCCACGGCGTCTTCAGGCCCAAAGGTCACTGGTGTGGATGCCCAAGCGGGGAGCTCGGTTGGTGTGAAGGAGGTGATGTGGCTTATCTGGCGGGCATACGCACGTCTTTGGCGCTTGGATGGGAAGGTGTGTACGTTGCCCCCTATGATGGCCTGGATGACATGGCGCAGATTAATCGCTTGTACGGGAGCCATGCCAGGAGGAAGAGGTGGCGGCAGTGGCAGCTGGAGGTGGGGATCCCTTGGAGCAGTGGTTCATGCTGGGGGCCGAGCGTCGCTTGCCGGCCTCGAGCAAAGTTGCTCGCGCGTCCTCCGGATCACGTCACACTCAGCGGTGGAGTGGTTGTATGACTGGTGCAACTCATAGAATCTCCTCACCTGGTTATTGGTTCCCGCCGCATGCTGGTAGCTCTGGCGGCCTCGGTTGCTACGTCCTCCGCCACGATCATGGTTTTGCTCGCCTCCGCGGAGGCCCCGATGCGTGAGGTCACGGTCCTCGTGGCATTCTCGACCTCGAGCTTGGTCACAGTCGTCGTCACGCTTGAAGTGGGCGCGGGGTCGCTCGTCGTACCCGTCCACCTGGTGCACGCCGCGATGGCATGGCAGGGGATCATCATGAGCTACCTTGGGATGCCTGACGGCCGCTAGTGCTTTGTTCTGCAGTTGGAGCTCCCCTTCTTCTTGAAACACGTCCCTTTCCATGGTGTCGTACAACCTTTGGATGGTGGTTGGCGGGCTTCGGTCCAGCTTGGCGCACAAGGCTGGATTCCAAATGGACCTTCATGCGGCAGAGCACATGCTTTCGTCAGTAATCCTGCATATCTGACACTGCACGTTGGCGAAGTACTTGTGAAATGCTTGAATGGTCTCCCATGGTCCCTGGACCAACGCGTAGAGGTCTGCCGCCGTCACGGCTTTGGTCTTGTTTCCTTGGAAGCGCGAGTGTAGCAGCTGGCGGAGCTGCTCCCAGGAATATACCGAGCCGGCGGGAAGCATGAGGTACCATGACCGTGCTATCCCGGAGAGTTTGAGGAGTAGACTCTTCGCCATGGTGGCCTTATTTCCTCCTGCTGCAGAAACGGCGGCCTCATACACACGAGTGAACTCGGCTGGATCGGTGTCACCCGCGTAGCTCGGGAGATTCGTGAGACGGAACTTGTGTGGCCATGGCTTTGCTTCGAGCCCGGGGCTGAGGTGGCATCGGTCGTCAGCGATGTTGGCGCGGCGACGTACTCGTGGGCATCTTCCACTGTGTCCAGGAAGGCGTCCATCTCACGTAGGGTGGCGAGAGCCGCTTCACGTTTTTGCTGGATCTCCGTCCGTAGTGCTTTCGCTTCCGAGGTTCCCGGCGGGGTCATAGGTCTCGCACGTGCGGTCACCTCCCGCAAGTGGCGTCGCAGCTCCTCGGTGATTTGAGGGTTTGCTTGGACTTGCCCCATCACCGCCACACGTCCTTGTGCTTGCTGATGGCGAAGGGCGTTGGCCGGGGCCGTTGCGGGATCAGGGGCTGGTCTTGCTGCGGCTATCGTCACTGCTTGTCGTGCATGCACATCGGCGGCCTTGCGCAAGAGCACCTCCATGCATAGGGCGTCAGCCCTGTGTGCTTCCAACCCGGCTTGCAGCTCCTCCGCCTTCCGGTTTGCTTCCGCGGCTTGCCGCCTCAGCGCCTCGATTTCAACTTCGTGGTTGGCGACCTGGGCGGAGGCTTTTAAGCCAACAACCTGCGCGTCGGTGGAGGGGTTGGGTGCGGCGTCCGCTGCGCGAACCTCCTCACGTGCCGTCCTCCTAGTCGTCACTCTCGTGCCGGTCGCGACGGTGGTCAGGCCTTCCGCTTCGTCCCTCCTCGCTTTTTAGGTGGCATGGCTCGATCGTCTCGCGGGTTGACGGCGGCGTCTTCACGCTCCCAGTGGTGGCTGTGGTCTTCATCACACGGCCTCTTGCTAGCTTCCCACAGATGGCACCAACTGTCGTAGCAACGGGGCTAGGTAGCAAACTTGTGGCACCCCCCCACGGCTCCACGGACCTATGAGGGTTGCACGGGACACTACGTCACGGAGACACCGCTGTTGCGCACGCGGGCTGCCCGGCGCGAAGACGCTCGAACTCACTGTGATGTCGCGAACTTGAGGAGAGGAGGAGCAAACAAACTTGACAAACAAACTTGTATTTTAGAATTTTTTGGGATCCCTTTAATGAGAGGGGTGCCCCCCTATTTATAGGGAAAACAGAGGGATAGAGGAGATTACAAAAATGACCTCAGGTTATTTACAATCTTGCCCCTCGATGCACTAGTGCCCTCGAGGATGAACCGGTCTTTTCCTCTAAGAATATTCCGTGGGCCCTGCTCGTCATGCGCCCCCCCCGTGACAACGGTCTTCCTGTCGCCCCGAGCTTTCGGTAGTCACGAACTTGCCGCCGACACGAACTTGTCACCGTCACGAACTTGCCGTCGCCATGGACTCGGTGTTGCCATGGGCTTGACGCTGTTACAGAGTTGGCATGGTCACGGACTTGGCGTCGTCGAGTCTTGAGGTGCGCTGATCTCCCCTAAGTACGAGAAAACCTTGAAAACGGGCTAGCGCGGGGACCCCCTTCCCCAACACACTGTACTTACCGTTGCATCTGGGATGTTCTGTCATGTTAATCCTATCTCAATTTCAACTCGCAACAGGCTGATCATGCCCTGATTTGGCTCTTTAGTTTTAGTTTACTACTACCAACTTGTACCAGAAACATGCAGCAACGAAAAGCCTCGGTGACCAACTCGAGCAGAAAGGTACGGTTTAGCGTACTGAGCCAAAACTTAGTCACTAAGCTCCTTTGCCAGCAAGCAATAATTCAAAATTCCCAGCCCCTAAACTGAAATATACGCACCTAACTAAAAGATTCCCTGCACCTTTTCCTTTTTTTTGAAGAACATGGCAGGAGCTCTGCCTTTCTCATAGATTAGAGGTTACTGAAAATAAGGGCGTTATTTACAAAGGTGGAAAGGATAACTGCTGAACAACAACAACTGTTGAACAGCAACAAAATCAAAAGACAAAAGGGGGGTCTCCTGTGTCACTCGAGGTTTCACTGAACGCCATTCTTTGGGCTATGATTTCTTCTTGTGCCTTTAGAGCTACTTTGAGAACGTCGCTAAACACCTTGTTCAAGATGCGGGCATTCCTTTCTTTCCAAGTGCTCCACAACGCATGAATGATGATACCATATATCTTGCTGCTTTCTTTTCCTATTCTCCCTTCCCCGCAGGAGTGCCACCACTTAGCTAGGTCATCATGTGTGGTATGAAGGAACACATCGTGAGCGAGGCCATTCATTGTGGATACTTTGCGCAAGACCTGTATGGCGAAGGCGCATTCGGTGGAGATGTGAAGGGCGGTTTCTGGATGAATCCCGCAGAGCGTGCATGTGGAACCATTTTCCCAGCCTCGTTGCTCAAGCTTATCTGCTGTTAGGATTTTCTGTTGAATAAGAAGCCAGGCATGGATTTTACATTTTTGTTCGACGTCTGCTGTCCAAATTGTTGCGGCGTTAAACTTGGCGTATGATCCAGAAAATTGAATCCTGTATGCCAATTTGGCGGAGTATTGTGCATTGCCTGTCCAGCGCCAGGCAATCGAGTCTGTCGTTTGACCATGCAGTTGGGTTTGCTGTATGAGATTCCAGAGGCAGATGAACTGGCGTGCTTGTCTCGTTGTGTGGATATTCCTTAGTGGTTTCAACCATCTGTTATCTTCTAGCTCGTGAGCTACGGATCTATGCTTTCTTTTGACTAGCAGGAAGAGATCTAGAGCAAGCTCGCATGGGGCTATCGCTTGGAGCCATCTGGAGGTCCAGAACTTAGCTGTTTGTCCATCTCCTATTTGGATCATCGTTGAAGCTGCAAAGCAGGATGCATCTGTTTCATCATAGGGTGTCTGTTGGCCAAACCAAGGTTTTTCACTGTGTTCCATTCGTTCCATAACCATCTGAGTCGGAGGGCTGCACTGAATCTCTGTATATCCTTGATCCCTAGACCTCCCATATCTTTTGGTCTACATACCTGTTTCCAATTCACCAGACAGTGTCCCCCAGAGCAGGACTCATCTCCTTTCCAAAAGAAGGACCTAAGGATCTTTTCAATCTTTTTTATCACCCATTTATCTAGTTTGAAAGCTGATAAGAAGTAGACAAGGCAAGGTGACTGTCGGAGTATTATTCCGGCAATACTGAATATGGAGCGGTGTGAGCACAGCAAATCCGGATGGGTGCACACGGAAGACAGGATTTAGACAGGTTCAGGCCCTCGCGGAGAGGTAATACCCTACATCCTGTGTTTGGTGGCTGGTATAGCTTGAATCCCGAGTGCCGCAAGCCCTGGAGAATCGATCTCGAGGTTGCTTGAGCTATGAAACAATGGAGATAGCCTATGACCTAAAACTTACCGATCGGAGGTCCCCTACCAGGCCTTATATAGGCGACCGGGATAGGGTCACAAGAGTCTGGATCGGTTAACAGATTGATTTCTTCAAGAGGTTGCAGTCTTGTGTCAGGTGGTTGGACTTGGGTCCATGAAAGTGACACGGCTGACTCATCATTTCTTCGAAGGTCGCGTTGGTGCGCTGAGGACGGCGCGGCGGGGCGCGCTCGGCTGCAGCAACGAGATCTCCGCCCTTGCGCTTCCGGTGCTTCTTTCTGGACGACTCGGGTGAGCATCCTGACTGGGGGACTCGGGCGCCTTGCCCTTGCTCCTGCCCTTGTCATCTTTGGTAGCACTGCGGACGGCCTCTTCGCCGGTGGTGAAGTTGTTGGCGATATCAAAAGGTTCACACGTAGTCTGAGGGTTCTTGCGCGCTATCTTGTGGATGAGGTCGGTGCTTCGAACACCTTTGGAGAAGGCGGTGATGACATCACCCTCTCAGACCTCGGGTAGTGAATTCTTTTTCTTGGAGAAACGCTGAATGTACTCTCGGAGAGTCTCATTCGCCTCTTGGGTACAACTGTGGAGATCCCACGCATTCCCAGGCCTGTTGTAAGTGCCCTGGAAGTTGTTCACAAAGAGGGTCTCGAGGTCACTCCATGACTGGATGCAACCCAGAGGTAAGCTGGTAAGCCAGGCTCGTGCTGACTCGGCTAGAAATAGCGGCAGATAATGGATCGCGACGTAGTCGTTGCCACCATTGTTCTGCATGCCATGTGATAGTCGGCCAGCCAGATGTCTGGCCGAGTTTCGCCCGTGTATTTGTCGATACCGGTGACTCGGAATCGCGACGGGAAGATGACACTGTGGATGCGGGTGCCGAATGCATTCGGGCCTGCATACCCCATGCCGGAGGGGGTCAGCGAACGGCCACGGCTGGTGGCGCCGCTGTCGTCGTGGCAGTTGCCACGGTCATCCCTCTCGGGACCTCGATGAGCGCTCCGTCCGGCGTCGGCGGGGTTCCGCGCATCCTGATCCGATCCGAGTCGGCTATGGACCGATCCGGCTTGGCGAGCGTTTTTGTCCGTGTCCTGACGGGCGTGGCTCCGTGCGGCTATGGTGCCTCGGGCATCACAATTGGGCCCGAGTCGCTTGTGAACCTCTTCGGCCGGCTGATGACGGTCGGGGTTTGAACGGTGGCCTTCCGCAGCTGGCGGGCTTCTCGGAGGGGTAGAGCGCCGGCTCCTAGCACTTGCTGAAAAGCCCGCGCGGTCCCCTGAGGTTTTGGCCTGCTGAAGAGCTGTTTTTTCTAGCAGGATGCGGAGTCGCCGGAGTTTGTTGTGTCCCAGGGTGCCCTCTGGGACATTAATAGCGCGTGCCGCTATCGTGGCAGCGACGATGTTGTGACTAGGGAGCGGGAATATTGGAACCCCGTCCTTTTCACGCATGCGGAACTCGTTATGGACTTGGCATCCTCGAGCCCTTATGTCATCGTTGCGCAGTTGTTCGTCGCATTGACGAGCAAGCCTGGTCTGCTACTCAATCAACTCCTCCTCCTTGGCAAGGAGATGGAGTCGAGTGGCTTCAAGCTCAGTCGGCGTTTGCTCCACGATGGGGACTGATCGGTCACCGCCGTTGTCCAGCGAGTCGGGGTTGGCCATGAAGACCTCCCGGGACGGGTGGTGACTGCCCGAGCTCTCATACTCGTTCGAGTCATACTCGAGGATGGGGCCAAAGGCGCGGATTCTGGGGTGAGTCCGCGCAGAGAAGCTGATGAAGCCCCGCTGATCGACGTGCTACCGAGTAGCAGAGGTGAAGTTTGCCGACCTTATCAGCGATGAAGTTCAACTTTCCGAATTGGAAAAGCTGTCCAGGATCCGGAGTAACGTCCATGGAAGCGAATCTCATTATGCTTCCCGGGACGAAAACATCGTTGTTGCTGATGAAACCCATCCGGATTCGTGTAGATGGATCTATGCGCACTTCCCCTACCTGGCGTGCCAACTGTCGGAGTATTATTCTGGCAATACTGAATATGGGGCGGTGTGAGCACAGCAAATCTAGATGGGTGCACATGGGAGACAGGATATAGACAGGTTCAGGCCCTCGCGGAGATGTAATACCCTACGTCCTGTTTGTGTTGTGGTCAATGGATGTGCCCATTAAACTGATTGAATTAACACTTGAACCCCCTAAGGTGAGATGTGAGAGCCGGGGTACTGTCACCTCTTGATGGATAGCAGGCGGTCAACCTAGCCGATACCGGTGTCGTAGGGCTGTATCTTCACCCACGGTGACAAGTGTTAGCGAGTGGAGTTGGATGGTCATAGTGGGCCCTACTATGAACCAACACCCATTGGAACACTTGTTCACGTGAGACTAGGGTGGTTTTAACCTCCCTCACTATACATCAGCTGAATTGGGCGGTTTAACCCATTCGGCATCTCCCTAGGTCATGTGGTTTAGGGAGAATAATACGATTTGATTGTGATGGTTGTCTCGATGCTCTTAAACCTGCAATTTGATGGTTATGTTGTATGGGAGCTTTGGGTGGTTTAACCCAACTCCAGAAATTTACTTGAATGGCTTAAATGTGATAATCTGTGGATGAGTTTGATTGTTTTTCATACTTATTCAGATCTGAACCGGAATGGTTGATTGTATGATTTATCCAGTGGGTAACTTGGTAAATTGGAACATGACATGGTATGCTGAAATTGTTAGCTTGTGTAGCTTATTTTCCATGTTACGTTGAATTATTCACATTATCAGTTCAATTGCGATGCTATGTTTAAGATTAACCTGGAATGAGCACATTAGCAGCTTGCGAGTACGAAAGTACTCACTCGGGAATTCCATTCCTGCAGGTTGTTCTCGCCTCGTAGCTTACTATGATTCCGGTTACTTCGATTTGGATGTTTGAGTTGCAAGGATTGCCCAGCTTGGTCAAGGGGATATTTAGGTAGAGCTTTAGGAGATGGCTAGGGCTGCCATCTCGGTGTTTCAGTTTATCTTCCGCTGCTGTTTTTAATGTTGTGTTTAATGTAGACGACTTCCAGGTCACTATGTATGAAGAATATATACTTATCCCAGGTTTGGGAAGTGTTTAGTATCCATAATCATTCTCTAGTAGAGTTTTGTTGTGATATTGAGTTGTTATTGTGGCTGCCCATACACCGTGCGTGTATGAATTGAAGTGTATGGGTTAGTCGTGAAGAATTAGTGTTGTTCTCCTGGTTCGATTAGCGGGACGATGTTCGGTTGAGTGACCCGCCAGCTGAGATGCGTTGGCCGGCTAGTCAGGGTGTGGGTAATGGTACTGGGCCTTCGGGTGACTCACCAGTCTCTGGATTGGGTTAGAGTGAGGGTACCATTGTCGGGCTCCTCCGAAGTCGTTGTGTTGATCGAACGTGAGAAAGACACTAGGTCTTCACCGGACTTTAGAATTGCATGTGATTTATTGAATAATGCCTGCTTCTGGCCGGCTTGACCAACGGTGAAGGCATACGGCTCTGGTGATCGTATGGTGCGTTGGTTAGATGTCGGACTACTCGATTTTGGGTGTATATGGCGCAGGTACCGTGTCACCAGTCGAGTAGTTGCTCGGTCTTTGGCGGAACATTGTTCCCTAATTCACGTGCGATTTCGGGGTCCTGACACAGTGTCACAATGGGAAAGATCTGATTGGATACGGAAAGGTACAAATCAACTTTTCATTTTGTTGTTTTCCCTATACACATTATGCATCACTATATATTTGATAGCTATTAATCAAATGTGATTTCAGATCAAAATGTCAACTTATCGAATGGAGCTTGCACACACGCTTGTATATCATCGACTGAACGACCTCAATCCAGATCGACCAATAGGAACATGATTTCAACATTAATATCCATTCATAAGTTGTCGTACGCTTTTGTATGAGTGACACATTTATGTTAGAAAGCTTGGCTGGAACTCAACTTTTGTTGAATTTTGTGTTTATGACAGTATCAACTTTTTTTCGTCAATCTGGTTACAATGCAAGTTTATAATTCTGCAGAATGATATAATCGTAAACCATGCATCATATTATCAGTTCTCCATGATCAATCACTTTATTCTCCACGAAAACAATATTACTTCCTTCTCATTAATTCTTTGCGTACTGCCAGATGACTCATTCGTTCAAAAAATTTCTACACATTTTAACATTATTTTATTATAGTTCACTCAGAATATTTGTTTCAAGTATGTTTTCCAAGCTTTTCATGTGACATTCTGTAATGTTTCAGAATCTTTGAATCAGTTCCATACTGTTTCACTCCACTTTCTTACTTGTGCGATTCAACTTTCTATATTTTTCGAAATGAAACATCCGAAAAAGTTTCAGCATAATGTTCTCAAATGTGACTTGTCACCTCTAACGCACCGTTATGATAACTTTCATAAACCTTTCGAACATGTTTCGTAAAAGCTTCGATGCTTTTCCATTGCATTTTCTCATCCCTCATATCACTGTTTCATACATGTTTATGCTAAGTTTCATAAATGTTCCGTCCTTGTTTCCTATATTTTTTGAACCGTTCCTGCACTATTTTCATCGTTTTTCATGTTGCTTACATCTTAACTAAATTTATTACGTCTTTACCTATTCAATGGTTGTTAACGATGACTTTTATCAATGGTTCAACGCTCTTTCCTTGCATTTTGTCCTCTGTCACTTTACGTAACTTATATAATAATAACATTTTATTGAAAGTAAAGCGTACAAAAATATTTACGTGTTTCGAAAATGTTTCACTCCACTTTCACAAGTTTCCAATTCTTCTTTCCATATTATTCATAATGAAACATCTTACAAAGTTTTAGCATATGTCCAGAAACATGAATTTTCACCTCTAATACATGTTTATCGAAGTTTCATAAATGTTTCGAACCTTTTTGGTATAATTTCTTTTACTGTTCCGGCACTATGTTGAATATAATGAATAGACTTTACTTAAGTTAAATAATAATTACATATTCTTGAAAGTAATGCGTATACAAATATTTACTTGTTTCCAGAATGTTTCATTCCAGTTGATTAAATTTCCAATTCTTATTTCTATATTTTTCGTAATGAAACAAGCTACAAACTTTTAGCATAATGTTCTTAAACAAGACTTCTCGAGTGTAATACATGTTTATGCTCAGTTTCGTAAATGTTTCATACTTCTTTCGTATAATTTTTTAACTTTTCTTATACCATTTTCATCGTTTTCATGTTCGTTATGTCTTAACTAACTTTATTACAACTTTATCTCCACTTTATTAACTTTCCAATTCTTACTTATATATTTTTCATAATGAAACATGCTACCAACTTTTTGCATAATGATCTCAAACAAGACTTGTCGACTGTAATTCATGTTTATGCTTAGTTTCCTAAATGTCCCATACTTGTTTCATAGAGTTTTCTATACGGTTTCTGCACTGTTTTCATCATATTTCGTGTTGGTTACGTCTTATCTAATTTTATTACGTGTTTACCTTCACTTTCTTAACTTTCTAATTCTTCTTTCTATATTTTTCGTAATGAAACAACCGACAAACTTTCGGCATAATGTTAGACCTGCTAACATCTCACCTCCAATGCATGTTTATGGTATGTTTCATAAATGTTCCGGACTTGTTTCTTATATTTTTTTACCGTTCCTGCACAATGTTCATTATATTCAATATAATAAATCATGTTTTCTACATGTTTATCGATAGTTTCATCAATGTTTTGTACTTGTTTCCTATTGTTTTTTGTACCGTTGCTGCACTATTTTCATCGTTCTTCGTGTTGGTTATGTCTCTACTGTAAGCATGTTTATGGAAAGTTTCTTAAATGTTCCATGCTTGTTTTATTTGGCATTTTGAAATTTTCCTGCATTATTTTCATCATTTCTCATGTTAGTTACGTTTTAACTAATATTATTACGTATTTACCTCCAATTTCTTAACTTTCCAGTTCTTCTTTCTCTATTTTTCGTAATGAAACTTGCTACAAACTTTTAGCATAATATTCTCAAACAAGACTCCTCCACTTAATACATGTTTATCCTTACTTTCATAAATGTCTCCTACGTGCTTCACATAGGTTTTTTTACCGTTCCTACACTATTTCCATCATTTTTCATGTTGGTTACATCTTAACTAACTTTATTACGTCTTTACCTCCTCTTTCTTAACTTTGTGATTCTTCTTTCTATATTTTTCGTATTGAAACATCTGAAAAAAATTTAGCATAATGTTACACCTGTCGACTTCTCACCGGTAATGCATGTTTATGTTATGTTCTGAACTTGTTTCGTATAATTTTTTAACTGTTCCTGCACTATGTTCATTATATTTAGTATAATCATTTATGTTTCATTACATTTTCTCATCCCTTATATCGTTGTCTCACACATGTTTATTTACAGTTTCATAAATGTTTCGTTGTTGTTTCATATATTTTTTTGTGCCGTTCATAAACTATTTTCATTGTTTTTCACGTCGGTTATGTGAAGACCCGTATTTTCTAAAACCTGAACACTGAGATTAGAAGTTGAGTTCTTTTCTTTGCATTCATGCATATCTAAAGATTGGAGTAAATTTAGAATTTTTGATACGTTGGATTGAACATTTAGCAAATATATATATATATATATATGTAAAAGTAATAAGCTATACAACTCCAATATATACATGAGTATCATAAATCAATTCAAGAAGACATGTATATTCAAATAACTCAGTTACAAATACAAATGTCCGAAACAAGAACTTACAAATGATTTAAATGTTACAAGACATATATGTTACAAGAAAAACAAAGTCCTATCTATTGCTAATCTTCATCCTCACTCTTTTCCTCGACTTTTCTTCATCTTCAATTCTTTTCCCAGCCTGCACACAAATAAAAAGAAATACTAAAAAAAGATAATTGTTGGTAAAGATTAAAATGTTGCATTTCTTTTTGAAAATGCATTTGTTTTAGGAGGCTAGTTTTATGAATCCAGAGAACTGGTTCTGGATTCAAGTGAGTTAAATTGACTTAGGAATTTATTTTCAATTAGGCAACAGACAGCGATTCTTAAAGGCAACATGCATTGTTCTTAAGGCAACATATCATGTAACAAGAGGCAACAAATAGATATCTGAATATGATTAGGCAACCAAGGCAACAAGTTAACTCCTTTAGCCAATTTTGTTTTAAAAAGGAGTTAAGGTCTGCTTTCATGTGTTAATCCAGCAGGACCTAGGCATCTCAAAATGCTAAACATTTAAAAATTTAGCAGCAGCCGACATCCTTCAATAATAGGCAACATCCACATTAGCATCAACTTGTCCAAGAGGAATAACTCAACCTTAAACTGCTGGTGGCAATGTTTATGCCACCTCAAGCTTGAAAGAGATAAGTCTCACCTGAGAGCTGCCATGTAAGCAGCTGCATGGCAGCAGTATATGAGAAAATCACTACCTCCAGCTTAACCATGGATAGGGATAAATATCAAAGTGACAACCAACTAGCTTATTCACCAATCCTTGCAGCGAGTCACCTAATAGGTGTCAAGATTTAGCAATTTTCGAAATTCCAGCATATCAGCCCAAACCCCTATAAATAGAGCTTTAGATGCCTCATTCATATTACCACACCAACCAGCCTCCAATCACAGTAAGAAGTATAGAAGCTTAGTAAGCAGTAGAAAGGAGGTAAGCAAGGCAGCGAGGAGGAGCAGGCAAAGCCTGAAGAAGCAGGTTTTCAAAATACCTCAAGACCAAGCTTCAGCTTGCTTAAGGTAGGAAGAAATAGAGGAGATAGAAGTTTTTAGTAAAAGAAAAGTAATGCTTAGTTTTGATAGAAATGACCTGCGTTAGGGCAAATGAAAACATCTAATAACCATGGATAAGTAATCTGTTCTTATCAGTTTTGAGAAGTAGTTAAAGGAAAGAGAGAATAAGCTAGGCTCAGGGGTAATATCTGTTCTTAAAATAGATAAGGGGGGGGAGTAAGGAATTATAGAAAGAAGAGTATAGTATATGTTCTTATTAAGATCAAGGAAGATATAGTGATCTGTTCTTCTCAGTTTTGAAATCAGATAAGAAAGAGTTAGAGAAAGATAGGAGGATTTAGCTAAGAGATTGTGTAGCATCTTTTCTCATTCTTCCACATAAAAAAGAATAAAAGACTCCCCCTAACAAGCACCCATATCAAGGTAGGATCTGTTCTCATCCTCCACATATCAGAATCAAAGATTCATCATAATAAACCTCTCTAACAAGAAGCAAGGTCGCATCTGTTCATGCATCACATATATAAATAAGTAGATATGTCTCAAGAGTAAGCCAACAGGGAGCATAAACTAAGAATCAAGCATATCTCTGTTCTTATCCAGTCAACCCTAAGAAAAGCATCCAACATCAGCATAAATAGGAATCAGCAATCAAGTTAGTTTCTGTTCTGATCAATTGTGATATCCCAAGATAAGCCACTGTCAAACTCAAATCCCTACTTCGGCAACACCCGAAATCACAATCACAGAACACAAAAGAAACCTAAGCACAGTAGCCATCCCTAATATCAAAGAACTTAGGGCAGTAATGAGATTTGAGACTTGATACCTAGGCATCATGTCGGATAACGACACCAGACCACACCGCGCCATCGACGGGAAGGGGGCCCTGGCGGAGCACCGCGAGGTCAGGGCTGCGACGCCAAGGCCCAGTCATCCTGGGCATCGCGATGGGACCGGAAGCGAGGCGAGTTCCAGGGGCAACCAGCGGGAGGACGGCAAGGCGCCGAGGCGGCAAGGCACCGAGGCGGATTTTGGGGAGACCGGCGGTGCCACGAGAGAGACCGGAGGGGAGGCAGCGGTGAAGCCGAGGGAATGGCGACGGTGGCGAGGCCGAGGGGAGCCGACGGTGAAACCGAAAAGAGAAGGACGGCGGCGATTTGGGGAGGCATTGGGAGAAAGAGAGTGAGGGAGCAGAGGGAGGCGGCGGCTTGTGAGGAGTGAGGGGCCGGGACCGGTTAGGTTTACCCTAACCGGGTAATCGTGCGGGCCCAAGTGGGCCAAAACCAAGGCCAATTAGGGCTTTGGGCCGAGCAGGCCGGGCTGAGACTGAGTAGGCCTTGGGCCAGAATAAGACCACGACTAGCCCAATGTAGTAATAGCAGAATTTTTTTATTTGTTTTCTTTTCTCTTGTGTTAATAGAAATTCCCCCCATAATTTGAAATTTTAACAAGAGAATTATACTTCAATTCAACTTGAATGATCCAAAATCCTATTTCAACTTAAATAACTCGTAAGAATTCTTTAATCTAAATGATATACATATATACACACACATATCTTTTAGTGGAAAACCTAATACTCTTTCTGTCACTCCCTACAAATTCAGAAAATCAAGATTTTGCATAACCTTAAATACTTTGAAATTTACAGATTTCAATTCTTTAATAACTACACCACACCCGCGAAGTTGTTAATAGTAATTTCTGTAAACTTAGAAGATAGAGCAGATAAAAAAAATCAAGAAAGTTATAATAGATATCATCTATTGCATTGTTTTCGACAAGGTAGTCCACATCATCCATTCAATCCAAATTCTTGTAAATCAATCCCATCGACATGAGCATGCATATACACATGTACAATTGCCATTCTTTTGGAAATAGTCCTTATCAGACAATTATTCCACTTCAGATCCCGAAGTTCTGTCGACTTCGTCCGAAGAGACCTCTCATTGCACTTCTTACCCACCCCAAGGAAAGTTCATTTCTTGTCCATGTTTGTGAATTATTTCTATCAACATATATGTAAATTTCTTCTTCTTATCACCTGGCTTGTGATAATTAATAAATGGACTGCATTATGATTCGTTGAATCATATATTGGTGGGCAGTGGAACCCCGGTATGGAACTTGTGGGGTGGTCAGGGTTCCATTGCATATGGTATCACAATAAGGTTAATAACAAATGTCAGTTGGCATTCTCACGTTGTATAGATAGCGTTAACCGCAAGACCTGTTATGGGACAGGCGAGTCAAGTAACACCTTCTTGTTGCATATCTCCTAGGAACATATGTATTGTAACGCCTAGGGAAGCATTATGTCCCTCGCCCAAGGGAGCGATAAACCCTGAATTTACGCTTAGGGAGGCATTATGTCCCCGGAATTCTTCAGAAAAGTACACTATAATGACGAGGTGGGTAGTCGGTATTGGATCGACTACGTAAGGGGAGATATTGCCCAAGGGAAGGGTGAAAAGACTCGAAACCTTAGACCTGGCCACACACCGATGGGAGTGTGATGGGTCTCGTACCCGGCGTGAAGGGTAAGTACCATTTGTGAGTAAAGTAGCGCACCTCTGCAGAGTGTATTTGAAGTGTGGCATTGTCACTCCCTGTTTTGGGTATGAACTGCGATCGTGGTGGGAAAGGAACTATTGGAGGTTCTAACAACCCGTGAAGCCTTCTGAATATAGAATATTAAAACTTGACTTTTGTCCAGAAATGTTATTGGAAAACTGCATATTCTTGAGGACTGATGTCCTAGTAGAAATAATCATTCAAACACCTTTTGCTATTCATGAACTTGTTGAGTACCTTCTGTACTCATCCCCTACATAAACTATCCTTTGTTAGACTCTGAACCGCTAGAGGTCGAATATGAGGAAGTCGAAGTCCAAGAAGGAAAAGAAGAGCCGGACCTGACTGGAGGAATCGAAGGAGTCAACTACAACATCGACTATGGGGAACAAGAAGTGATAGAAATAGAGCAAGCGTAGAATAGTATAGAACTAATCGTAGTAAAAATAAACTTTGTTCATATTGTTTTCTGCCTTTATATTCAGTTCTATATTTCAGTTGTTACTTTCAACCGAACATATCTTATTGTATTGTGAACTTCTGTATATTGGAGTTTGTAATAATATTGTTGTTGGACCATCAATGCTTCTGTTGTACATTCTGATGGATGTAATATAATGAGCTGAGATTTTGTTGTATTATGTCAAAGACTAGCACACTACACCATGCAGTGGTGTGTAGGGTCGCTTCAGGTTACTTCTTAACTAATTTTATTGCGTCTTTATGTAACTTACATAATAATTACATTTTCTTCAAAGTAAAGCGTACATAAATATTTACGTGCTTCCAAAGTGTTTCACTCTAGTTTCTTACCTTTGCAATTCTTCTTTCCATATTATTCGTAATGAAATATCTCACAAAGTTTCAGCATATCTTCTGAAACATGACTTCTCACCTGTAATGCATGTTTATGAAAGTTTTATAAATGTTTCGAACTATTTTCGTATAATTTTTTTAATGAAAGTTACTGCACTAATGATATTTTTCATAAATGCTTCGTACGTATTTCATTTTATTTTGTAATTTGTTTCGTACCTGTTTCATATTGTTCAAACTGAAACTTTACCTTCTTTCGTATATACTATACATGTTATATAGTCAATACCTTCAAATATTTCAATACAGTCAATCCACATAAACTAACTTAAGTACTGCCTTAAAGACTGTTTCATTAAAGCTTCAAAGTTTTCAGTACAGTCAATCAACTTTACATAACTGACATAACTGTAATGATATGGTAAGTGCTCCATTAAACAAAATTTTTACCAATCCAAACTCCATAAACTGACATATACAATAGATCATAAGTACATATATGACTCTGACTTAACCATACTTTAGCTTTGTAAACACATGTGGTACTACACCAGAATTGCCTTGTAGTGCCAACAGATTCCATAGCAGCTTTACTCTTAATTCTCCAAGATCAGCCTATAAGTAATTATTCAATAATTAATGAACACAGTATGGAAAATGAAATATATAATACTACGTGATTACATACATTATGTAAACTTTCAGTGAGTTCTTCACCATTGAAGAAATATGCATAGTGCATAGCATATAAACCTGAATTTTCCCTGCAGGAGCAATAAATATGAGTTCTGGAATGTCATTTCTATGAACAAAAAATTCATGTCATTGCACTTACCATTTGCAACGTCCATTAATATCGTTTCGAAATTTCTGATTCCAGCTTTCAGAATCAATCTCCCACTCAGGATATATTTCATTCTTGCAAGCAAAAAGAGCTTCAGGCAGATCATTAACCAGTTCGTCATGTTTCTGTTTAATTTTTTGAGTGCTACTCGACATTAACATTGGATCAAGTACAATGATGTTTTTATTCATGAAATCCCAAAAGTAACAACTCCACTTTCCATCTCGATTCATAGGAAGTATGATCTATTCTAAAATTTTGAAAATGTCAGACTACAGTTAACTGAAACACTGTAACTACTGATTAAATTTAAGACTTTTACATATTACCATGCGATAAAACTTAAGAGAATACTGATAGTGTTCACCAATGAAAGATTTCTTTGATTCATCCATACCAATTAACTGTGATCCTCTCAATACACAATGCTGTTTAACATAATTAGTTAAAACATATTACATGATAAGTTGTTTCAAATGTTAATGAAGTTACTTACAGCCCAAGTTGGAGACAAAAAGTGCCTCCATCTTTTCATCAAACCCTTGTACATGTTGTCATCACGTGTTACATAGAGGCGAAAAATAGCATCACAAAGTTCAGTACTAAAATAACCTCCACATAAGGTCTCTGCTCGCAGCTGTGAACCACTTAATACTACTTTCCATGGTTGAGAATGCTCAAACCAATTTCTTCAGTTCAAATTATATATGAACACTTATTAATTTTGAAGTAAACATGAGTGCTCAAAGTATTCACAATGTAACAGTGCTATAATAATTGTACCAATCAAGCTTAGCTAGAACTCCTTTCTTAACTAGATTGTATAGAGCCATCCATTTTGAATAGGGTATATCCTCATGAATAAAATCCACTTCAAATGGAGATTTAACTTGTTCAATTTCAATAACACTGTACTTGTAAGATTGGCTCATTGAATCTGCATGATGCCAAAAAATACATGTAGAACATAGAAGTTGTATTACAAAATTTAGTATTGTACAACATATATACAAAACATACCATTATTTATGATTTTAGTCTTCTTCTTATTCGTATTCTCACGATGACCTAATAAAATTCAATATGTAAATTCTTTACTTATAATTTGTAAAAACAAATAACACATTACCATATACAGCTATACAATAAATTTGAAATACATTTTTTATTATGAACATAACAGCTTACATATTACATCTAATTACCTCGGTAGCTTTGAATTCTCCGTACACTTTGTCTATTACGAGCGCTTAGCATACTCTTCAATGCATCAGTTGTGAAGCCTTCATTTCCTACATGTTTCATATAATGAATTTACATTTTTTTAAACAAAAACATCTATACTTATTTTACAACTATAATTCATTACCTTTACTTTTGCCAATATTTTTTGACTCACAATTCATTTTCCTTTTCTTACTAACAATACATGATTCAGTTCTCAGTTCTGGTAAGAGACGGCTATAACACACATCATGAGCTCTTTTCAGTTGCAAATTGTTTGCAAATTATGAACCATCTAAACATCTGATCATATAAAAACATTAAAGAATGATTTATTTTTGTTATATGTAATGATCACCTTAGATCTTCCAAATTCTCGACATTTACCATTATTAAAACTAGCTAAGTCCAACATAATAGCTTTTGCGAAAACATCTTCCTTGAATATATAAATCCTTGGAAAAACATTTTCTGAAATGTTCATATCAGCACCGACTTGTACATTGTCAAGATAATGAACCTATATTCCGTATAATCCAATAATGATGTACCTGACAACACATTTGCATTTATATGTACGAATGCAACAAAACTTAACATTGTTATTACAAAACTAACTTGAAGATATAAAGGACATCCACCTGCTGTTATGGTTGAAAAGCCATATCGGATTTGCTTTTGAACTTTCATAGCTTCTTCTAATATGTTTCGACGCACATTACCAGCCCAATTTACTGATTTGATATTGTCTGGATGCATTAGACTTTCAAAAATCTCAACTGGTATCTTATTCCTTGATCCATTAATTGCTAGTACATGTGACACTGCATATATTACCACCGCTATTTTGAAAGCATCTATTTCTGACTTTGTCATACCTGCATTATATTCTTTACCGAGGATATGTTCAATATATTCAAGAGTGAAACTTGCTTTTTCATTTCCACAGAATATCAGATTCCTAACTCGATTAACAGCAATCATGGATACTTTCACTTTACAGATACAATCTATGTCAGATGAAATAACCTCTACACTAGTACATGGTATTCCAAATACAAGATTTATATCTTCATCTCTGATCGGTAGTTCAGTTTGATCATTTAGATGAAAACAACTTGATGAAGAATCTATCTTGCTTAAAAAAGTGGAAGTGAAAGCAAACCATCGAATCCCTTGAATTCAGAGAACAACTTTGCTAATGTACCAACACAATCAATTTATTTTACCTTAACAGATGAGTTATCCACAAAACCAGGCAAATGAATAGGACCTCCTTTTTCCCCACCTGCCCCAAGCTTCAGCAAAGATTAAAACTTAATTTAGGTTGAACTAATAAAAAATATGCCCAAAACAACATGTTCAAATGAGATAACAAACCTTGGGATTCATAAAATCATCTCCGGGATCATCCATGCCAAGCTTAACGTTGTTCATCCTTCTTGGTATGAATATGAAACAACAATGCTTCTGGGAAGGAGGAAGACACGGACTGAGTATAAAAGTGTCTCTCTCTCCCCACTCAAATCTTGAAATTCTCAAATTAAATAGTACATAGCTCTTATGCACATCATGGCTGCACCCATGTGAATGACTTAACGGGTCCACTTTTCACATCAACACCAGACAATACTATTAGTACTAATTTTATGAAGTATGCAAAGTAGGCTACTAGTACTAATTTGCTAGCAGATAAATATCTATTCACAACGAGCATAGCGCTATACGAAATTATAATTTTGGATAAAAATAGAAATAGAGCATATGAAGCGTCACTTGAAACTATAGTAATAGGCATGTCCTATTAGTACAAAACTTTGGCTCATAAAATTGCATTTGTATGGAAAGAAGAATGATGGGATAAATAAAAACAGCATACGAATCGTCTTTTGAGAACATAATAAGATGTGCTCATAGAACTCATATATTTGTAAAGGTAGTATTGTCCTTATCTATGAGAGCCTGTATTATCTATTAAGGGCGCTGCGAACTTGAATGAACCATTGTGATTAAATTTACTTCATATTATATATAGAACATTTAAAAAAAATTCTGAGACGTTCAAATCTATATAAAACGAACTGAAACTTCTAATTCATTGTTCATAACAATACGTACATGAAATAAGATTATGATCTACTACAAAATATCAGTACTTCAGTTACTGCAATTCTGATATTCTTGGTCTATCGGTTTACAGAAGCTAATAGAAAATATTATTACAAAAGATTTTTCTTCATGAACTAACATCAGTGCACAATTTTCCTCCTCTTCAAAGAACGTCCAACAGCATCAACTCGTCGGAGCCATAAGTTACTAACAACTTCCTCTCCATCACCATATCTTATATGTGATGACTGAGATGTAGTATCACCATCCTCTAGATTTGCATGAGGTTCCACATGCACTACTTGATCACTGTCACCAACCACAGCTATCAAATTTTCCTCCAATTCATGGGCAGCGATAGTCTAAAATAAAAAAAAAGAAAATGGAATAATTTCATTACAACAACTTTTGTACTCCGAAAAAGTAAAAGAAGAACTACGATCCAACAAATACAAATAATTATTTAGTACCTCATAATTGGTAGGAAGAACCGAATTCTCCACAGTCTTAGGTGATGAAACAGAATCGGAATCAGCATCATCCTCTAATGATTCAACAGTTGAACTTATGCAACCTTCTACTGGACCATCATATAGTATACTAACTTCCTGAGAATTTAACATAGTTCAATGAGAAGTAGAAAGAAATATGTCCAAATGCAAAATACACAAAAAGTATAGTTTGAAACTTACATGTTGAAGAAGGTTTATTTTTTGTTTCACTCCTGGAACAGTATCTGTAGGATTGTTAGATCCATCTGAATCTAGAGGATCCTCCGAGGACATGGTTTCACGCTTGTTTATTAGCACCAAGACTACTTAGGTTTTACCGCAGAGGTCATACTTGTTTTTCCCCCAAAAGTACAGTTTCAGAAGTTTTCAAATTTTGGTTACACATATCAAGACAGTGAACCTTATCCATTTTCCCTCCAAAACTCACTTACATTCCTTTCTATTCCTTTAAAACAAGTTTTCATTTTTTAAAGATTGTAAACATATGTGTATATGTACTGACTCCTCCTATATTAATACGACATAAAAACTATATAATAAGTAGTTTTCATAAATATTATTTTATTATGTTTGACCACAACTCAAGCTATAAATAAATGAACTTAATTAAAATAAGACTTAATGTTCAGTATGTCTCATAAATTTTTGTGCTACCTAAACATTGTGTTACAAAATTATATGTTCAGCATGTCTCGAAAATGATTCGTAAATGTTTCAAAGTTGTTAAACTTAATTTATCCATCGGCTTCATCTTGATACAACATGTGTGTGAAGAGTTGTTTTAATATTTACTATTGTAATAAATCTTTCATCATGAAACCGACCAACGTAGTACAGCCTGTGAAAATAAAAATTCTACTCTTTGGACTTTCCTTACCTAGTAGCATCTGTTGTGTGAGGCCAATATTTTGATAAACGTTACAGAATTATGCAGCACAGATCAGTGACATGTCAAATCAATGTCACTTCTCATTAAGATATAACACATATGAACTGTTTATACTGCATCATTACACTTTCACCCATTCGTCAGCTTTCTTGATTTGCTTCCTTTCACTCTTCTCTCACCAGTTGCTTAGGACAGGCATAATATCACGTAGACTCTTCATCTTCTCAACCCTGGTTATTCTCTTCATTCAGTTTGCATTTCCATGCCTCACTTCATCACCATTGTTGCTGAAAAACCATGGACTAACTCATGCTTCAACATATAAAGGATTAGGAAGAAAGATGAGTTCTTCACAACTCTTGATTTAACAGAAATCACATTTCCATAAATCTTATCTCCACAGCTAGCATTCGTTTTTTTCTCTTAGTTGCTTTCTCAGTTTCTCAGATCATAAAGTATCGAATTGATTGATGGCATATATTCCGTACTTCTTACTTTATGTTTACATATACAAATATATATCGACTTCTAAGCTTGTAGTTTTTGTATGCACATTCGTTACTGATATTAAATTTTTCCTATTGTTCTGAACACTTATAGGTTTGTAGTAGTTTGATCATAATAATTTTGTAGTAAACTTCATGAGGTTCAACTCACCATTTAAATGCATGTGTCTTAAAGTTTCAGACATATTCAAAATCAATTTCAGAACTATTTCACTTCAGTTTATTACTAAACTTCGCACATATTGTTAGATATTTTCATTATTGTTTCATTAATGTTTCCATTATATTTTGTACTAAATATCATTTCTCTATTTTGTTTCATTATTTTGTGCATAACAAATATTGTTTCAATAAGTTTGTTGCACATTTAGTACTACAGTAAATACTTTCTATAATTTCCCTAATGTTCCGTAAGTATAGTCCTCTTTCATGAATTTTAATTTTGAAAACTATCTTAATTGTACAGCTTTAGTCATTTATCTGTAAGAAATATGATGTATTAATTATACTACTACTTACATAAACAGATTGAAACCTGGAAAGAAAAGATATAACAACTTCTGAAAAGGTCAGTGAAACTGCAAGTGATGCAAAGAACGCACATTTTTCAGCTTGTGATGCTGCAACTTCGCGATGTTCTGCAAAACGTGTGGCTACTGTTATATCAAAATTTGATGGTCTTAAGAAGAAACTAGTAGCTGACATTGGCTTTGCTGGCATACTAGAACTACCGCAAATAAACAAGATTTCAAGGAAATTCACGGTTTGATTACATAGTCGCATAGATCTTGACAAAAGATGTATTATTGTTAATGACAATGTTACATTGAAAATCAATGACTATGATGTTCATCGTGTTTTGGGCATACCTTGTGGGCCGAAGAAACTATTTGGATTAAGTACAAATAATCCAGAGGAAAAGATGGACTTCATAAGACATGCAATTGGTTCTATAATGTTTGATCCTGAAGAGACAAATAGTTTGAAAGCAGCTGAACAAGTTGTGACAATGGATTATCCCAATGGAATGAACTCTGTCCAGTCTGATCAGTTCAAAGTGTCATTTGTTTGCTTTCTGATAGGTCACTTCCTTATTTTGAAAACAAAATATAACCATGGAATAGCAGATTTTTGGGGGGTCACTGCTCAAAACCAAGGACATTTGTAATTATAATTTCTATTCTTTTATCATTGATGAAGTCATGGAATCAGCTACGAAAGTGCAAAATGACTTAAAAGCAAACATGATTGTAATAAATGTCTTTTCATGTACTCTATTCACGCAGGTAATATCATTACATTGTTCAAACTTACGGTGTCTCATTTAAGTTTAACTCAAAGTTGATGACATTAACTTTTCAGGTGTTTTATCTTGATAGCATTAATCTTGAATTCTCAATCGACCACAAACAAAATTACCAAGAGTAGCTGCATTTGATTATGAAAGTATGAAGAAAATGATAAACGCAGATGAAGCTACTACAAGTTCTTCATCAGCAAGTGACACACCAACTTATGGTTGCAACCCGGTAAATATAAAACATTATATCCAATATATAAATGGTTATTTATTGTGTTAACATTGTAACATATTTATTAGGCTAGAGTGTGGAATTCAGCTCCTGGAATTTTATCTACAGGAAGACTGTAATCCTAAACCTGCAATCACATGTTACTTGAATGCATATACAAGAGGTGAAATTGAACAGAAGGTAAATATATTGGTTCTTGATTGACAAAATAATATTTTTCAAGCCTCGCTTATTTGAATTATTTCATATATGTAGCTTTCAATGAGGCAAATTGATGATCTCAAATGGCATAATGCAAGAATGATTCATAATATATCTATGACTATGACCGCAACTCTGGAAGGAAAGTTGCTTTCTTCTTTGACAAAAGGAAATGAATCTTGTATTCCAGATAAATATATTCTGACTGATGTAAATTTTGCGGACCAAATGATACTATATAATTTGGATGTTTTGAAGTCATTAATTTTGCAAGACAATCTTTTACTAGCACAAAGACTTTCATGAGCATGCAAATACCTCTGTCAATCCTCATTCCATTTGTGTTGAAGATTTGATTAGTAGGAAGCGATCAGCCAATGAACACACTGCTTCTGATAGAACAAGTGATTGTAAGTTTTTAATTTGAACATTTTTCCATTCATAATAACAAATATATGTTCACTTAATTCCACATGTAATAGGTACATCTAAGGGAAAGGCCCCACCTGTTGGACATGTTGTTCAACTTTGGCACGAAGGTAATCTAATTAAAAAATTTCTTTTTTTTACTCAAATTCGCAATCTTACGATATTTATATTTAGAACCAATGAATGTGATCAATACTACTTTGAGTACTGTAAAGGACGCACTACTAGTTTCAAAACATCAACCATTGCTCAGTAGTACTGGTGAGCACATTTAATTTCATATATATTTTGTTATTACACATATTTATTCCTATACTTGTAATGTCTTTATATCTATTATAGAAAAAGGAATTGGTCATATATACAACACAGAGAAAACAGATGTATCACAACAAAAAAAACAAGAGTATCATGCCTGAGACTCCGGTAGCTTTATCTTCAAGTCATTCCGAAGAACAATGTTTCAAAACACCAGATGATCTAATTCCTCTTATAGCTCGGTTCCCCAGCAATTACAGCAAGTCTTGTTTCTGAAAGCGCAGTAATATATAGGATTCTAGAAGGAGAAGAAACACTAAATCTTAATGCAAGGACACTAGAAGCTGAGTTCTCTAAATGCAATATAATAAAACGTACTGTTAATCTTGGACGTGTGGCCAGAAACCCTTGGATATATGGTGTTGAGAAAAAGCATAAGTCTGAGGAGGTCACTCAAGGTTTTCTAGATTGGCTTGTGTATAACGAATCTTCCATTTGACAAAGGTATTGACTTACAAATTATTCATATTGTAAATTGTATAATTTTTTTACCTTATTATTTTCTATGACAAGTAATTATATGTACAATTTTGAATAGCAATTGGATCATGCACTCGCAGCCTAGATATATTGAAATAACAGGGTTCGAATTGAAGAACATATTTACAAGAAACCAAACACTCAGCTATGAAGCCTTTGACCTTTGCATTAGGCGATTCAATCAAATGGATCGATGGATGTATGTACCTAATAAACCTCTCAGTTGGAGACACACACATTCGAATCAGATATAGCGGTATTCTCAATTTATCTCTATAATTCATATCACATTTTGTACTAAATTGTTTATCATGTTTCATATGTCAATGTACAATTAAATTTCAGATGATGGCATTAGCCAATGAGGATGCTCTGTTTAGTACATCAATCCGTGATCAGTTCACAATGGGATCAATTGAATATGATATATCACAATGTAGAATGGTGATACACTTCATAGTTTTGTAAATAGGTTCTACATTTATGAATAATATTATAAATTTGCTGTTACAAAAAAATTCTCATTGACTTGCAGATAATAATTCCTGCTCTTGTTAATGAAACATGGTGCTGTTATATCTGGGATATGAAGTTACACTGTATTCACATTATAGACCCAACATTTCACACTTCTAAATCACAAGCAATTGAAGAACTTCATGGACACAATGCTGCAAAGATACAACATGCTCTCTCAAACTATATAAATCATCTATTTGATGGCTGGGAAATAGAATGGAAAGATTGGTCCAAAAATTATGTGAAACCAATTATTCAGGATGCAACAAAGAAAGTTGTACTTACATTCTTATAATATGTTATGTTACATTGATTCATCTAATTAATTTTTAATACAATCTTGTAGCTTCGAGTCTGGGATTTTAACACTCATAGCCATCCGTGATTTTGATGGTACCAAATATGTGATGAATCACAGCAGGGTAATGATATATCATTGAAACCATCAATTATTATAATTACAACATACTTATATATATATTTGTAATAAATAAACAAATATTGTTCCTTCATTTTCGTAGGAAACAATAAACAAATTCAAGACAATTCAGTTGTATGAGATGTTATCTATGGAGGGCAACTTTGGGAAGATACCATCTGCTTATATTCACTCAATTGATGATTAGTCATCTCAGAAAAGCACAGTTTGGGATATCCATGTATATAATGTTATGACTATATTTTGCGGATATGAACAATGGGAGAGACCGTTAAATATTTATAAGTATTGTTGTCTAATTTATTTTGTCCTTTTTCTATATAAATACCTTTGAAGTATTGTATGTATTTCAATTAATGTCAATCTCAGAAGTCACAATGATCTCGTATATTCAATACTATGACATTTTCATTTATTTTCATAATGTATGTCGATCCTTCCTTAAAATTATGCTATTAACTTGAGCATTGAAATGAAATATTTTGAGAACAAACTTAACACAATATCATTTTCTCACATTTGTGATTATTCTTTCATACAAGTTCATGAAAAGTTACATGACATGTAAATTTTACAGTACAATATTATATAAGTTATTATCACGTGTTTCATGATACTTTTGAAATATTTTGTCACCACATTTAGCAATTTTCATTTTTCGCTTTGTTCTTTTCATGACGGTTTCATAATGGCTTTCTTAACGTTCTAGTTCTTCTTTTGATATTTTTCATACTAAAACATTCGACGAACTTTGACTTCTGACCTCTAATGCATGTTTACGGTAAGTTTCATAATTGTTCCGAACTTGTTTCGTAGTATTTTTCATCCTTTTTCATGCTCGTTACGTGTTAACTAACTTTATAATGTCTCTACGTATTCAAGGCTTATTTACATAACTTTTATAAATGGTTCAAGGTTGTTTGGTTGCATTTTGTCATTTGTCACTTTACTTAACTTAAATAATAATTACAGGAAGTTAATAATCATCCTCTGTTAATTAAAAATTTCACTCTTCTTTCTTAACCATTATTCTTTCTATACTTTTTCTAACCAAACATCTGACCATGTTTTACTATTGTTTACTCAAACATGACTTTAGATCTGTAATGCAAGTTTATCATATGTGTCATAAATACGTTGTACATGTTTCGTAGAAGTTTGTGTATCGTTGCTAGACTATTTCATCATGTTTCATCTTCTTTATGTCATAACTAACTTTATAACATATGTTAGTATTCAACTAAACTTTGAAATGGCTGTTTCGTTGTATTTTGTCATCCTTCACTGTACTTAACTTAAATAATAATTACAGAAAGTTAATAATCATCCTCTATTAAATATAAGTAACCGTGCTTCTTTCTATATTTCTTGTAAGCAATCATCTGACAAAGTTTCACCATAATTTCCACAAACAGTTCGTTACGCCTCTAACACAAGTTCATCTTTTGTTTCATAAATGTTTCATACGTGTTTCCTACAATTTTGTCTACCGTTGCAGCACTTTTTGATCGTGTTTACGTCTTAACTAACTTTATAACATATCTAAGTATTCAAGTATACTTTCAAATCATTTTTATAAATGGTTGGAATGTGTTTCATTGCATTTTGTAATCTGTTTGACAGATGTTTCATATTATTCAAACTTAAACATTAACTTCTTAGATATATACTATACATATTATACAAGTTATTTATACTATTCATAATTATCTCCATATGGTCAAACTTTTAAATATTGAAATACAGTCAATCCACGTTAATTAAGTTAAGTACTGCCCTAAAGACTGTTTCATTCCAGCTTACAAGTTTTGAGTACAGTAAATATACCTATTAAACATTTGTTTACGATGTCTTTTATAGATGGTAACGCCGCCGTGGCCGGTCCCAAGCCCGGGTAAAGGAGGAGGGTTGTGCTAGGCTTGGCGAGCCAACGTAAAAACCCAACCATTCTTATGGATATGAAACCCAATAGAAATTCGTTGGGGCGTCACCCTCTTAGCGACGCGCCATATCGGAACCCGGGTGTGGTGTTAAATGAGCAAGGGCCGGGTCGTCACTCCCTTAGTGGCGTGCTACATTAGCGCCTGGATGTAGTGACAAGTGTGCAAGGGTCTTCACATTTTGCTCGACGAATGCGAAGGGTAAGGAAGCTAGTTGATGCAAATAGAGTTCGTGTGGGTAGTTGGAATGTAGGGTCCTTAACTGGAAAGCTACGAGAGTTAGTTGATGTTGCGATTAGGAGACGTGTAAATATCCTTTGTGTCCAGGAGACTAAATGGACGAGCTAGAAGGCGAGGGAGGTAGAGAATACTGGTTTCAAACTATGGTACTCAGGGTTAGTTGGGAATAGGAATGGTGTAGGCATTCTGATTGATAAGAACCTCAAGAATGGAGTAGTGGATGTCCGGAGACAGGGAGATAGGATTATCCTAGTCAAGCTAGTCATTGGGGATTTGGTCCTGAATGTTATTAGTGCTTATGCCCCACAAGGAGGTCTTGATATGAGTATGAAGAGGCAATTCTGGGAAGACTTAGAGGAGATGGTTAGAAGTGTACCTACTAATGAGAAACTCTTCATAGGAGGAGATCTCAATGGCCATGTGGGCATATCAAATGTGGGGTTTGAGGGGGTGCATGGGAGCTTTGGGTATGGCGATAGGAACCAAGAGGGCAAGGACATCTTAGATTTTGCTCTAGCTTTCGACCTGATGGTAGCTAACACCTTTTTTAGGAAAAGGCAATCCCATTTAGTGACCTTTAGTACTGCTCAGCATTTAGTGACCTTTAGTACTGCTCAGCACTCCAGCCAAATTGATTTTGTCCTTACTAGGAGGGTGGATAGACGTGCTTGTGTAGATTGCAAGGTGATACCTGGAGAGTGTGTTGTCCCACAACATAAGCTGGTGGTGGCTGATTTTCGCTTTCTTTTACGGGTTCCTCAGGACAAAGGTGACAAAATTATGAGAACAAAGTGGTGGAAACTCAAAGGGGAAGCGCAACAGATCTTTAAGGATAGGATGATTGCAGGAGGACCATGGAACGAAGAGGAAGACGCGAATAGCATGTGGATGAAGATGGCAACTTGCATTCGAAGGGTGGCTAGAGAGGTGCTTGGAGTGACCAAAGGAAAGAAATGTGAACCTAAAGACACCTGGTGGTGGAATGAGGATGTCCAAAAGGCTATTAAGGAAAAGAAAGAATGCTATAAGTGCTGGCATCATGACAGAAGCACAAACAACATGGAGAAGTACAAAGATGCCAAGAAGAAAGCAAGGCGAGCTGTGAGTGAAGCAAGGGGGCGGGCTTATGATGAGCTATACCAGTGATTAGGCACAAAGGAAGGTGAAAATAATGTCTACAAGATGGCTAAAATTCGTGAGAGGAAGACAAGGGATTTCAACCAAGTTAAATACATTAAGGACGAGGCAAATCGGCTTCTAGTGAAAGACGAGGAGATCAAGAACAGATGGAGAGATTACTTTGATGAATTGTTCAACGGTGGGAAGGAGAGCATTATTCTTGAGTTAGACGACTCCTTTGATGACACCAACAGACATTTCGTGCGGAGGATCCAGGAGCCCGAGGTTAAGGAGGCACTAAAGAGGATGAAAGGAGGCAAGGCGTTGGGCCCTGATGATATCCCTATTGAGGTGTGGAGATGTCTTGGAAACATGACAGTAGTATGGCTAACTAAGCTATTCAACCGCATCTTTCGGTCAAACAAGATGCCCGAAGAGTGGAGGAAAAGTATATTGGTACCTATCTTCAAAAATAAGGGAGATATTCAAAACTGTACTAATTATCGGGGAATTAAGCTTATGAGTCATACTATGAAGCTATGGGAGAGAGTGATTGAGCATCGACTAAGAACATTAACGAACGTCACAAAAAATCAATTTGGTTTTATGCCCGGGAGATCGACCATGGAGGCGATTTTCTTGCTACGCCAGCTTATGGAGAGATATAGGGAGCAGAAGAAGGATTTACATATGGTATTCATTGACTTGGAGAAGGCATATGACAAAATACCAAGAGCAGTCATGTGGTGGGCGCTAGAAAAACATAAAGTCCCAACAAAGTACGTTACTCTCATCAAGGATATGTACGATAACGTTGTGACAAGTGTTCGAACTACATCAAGGGTCAGCCTTGAGCCCATACCTTTTTACCTTAGTGATGGATGAAGTCACGAGGGATATACAAGAATATATTCCTTGGTGTATGCTCTTTGCTGACGATGTGGTGCTAGTAGACGAGAGTAGGATGGGTGTCAATAGGAAATTAGAGCTGTGGAGACAAACTTTAGAATCGAAAGGGTTTAGACTTAGTAGAACCAAAACCAAGTATATGAGGTGTGATTTCAGTGGTGTTAGGTGTGAGGAGGGAGATGTTAGTCTAGAAGGACAAATAGTACCCAAGAAAGACACTTATCGATACTTGGGATCAATGCTATAGAGCAATGGTGGTATCGATGAGGATGTTAGCCACAGAATCAAAGCAGGGTGGATGAAATGGCGACAAGCATTTGGCATCCTTTGTGACAAAAAGGTCCCACAGAAGCTAAAAGGTAAGTTTTATAGGACGGCGATTAGACCTGTGATGTTGTATGGAGCAGAATGTTGGCCCACTAAAAGACAACACATCCAGCAAATAAGTATCACAGAGATGCGTATGCTACGGTGGATCTATGGGCATACTAGAAGGGATCGAATTCGGAATGAGGATATACGTGATAGGGTGGGGGTGGCACCGATTGAAGAGAAGCTTGTCCAACATCGACTAAGATGGTTTGGACACATCCAACGGAGGCCTCCAGAAGCACCGGTGCATAACGGTATTCTAAGATCTATTGACAATATTAGGAGGGGCAGGGGGCAACCAAAATTGACATGGGAGGAGGCAGTAAAAAGAGACTTAAAAGATTGGAATGTATCTAAAGATTTCTCTCTAAATAGGACCGCGTGGAAATTAGCGATCCACGTGCCCCGAACCATAATTTTCTTTTCAAGTCATTTTCTTTTATCTTTTGGTTTATGAATTTTTTATTGGGTTTCATCTCTAGCCTACCCCAACTTGCTTGGGACAAAAAGCTTAGTTGTTGTTGTTGTTGTTGTCCTTTATAGATGGTACAACACTGTTTCGTTGCATTTTGTCATCCTTCACTTTACTTCGCTTAAATAATAATTACACGAAGTTAATAATCATCCTTTATATTAACTACAAATTTTACTCTTGTTTCGTAACCGTTATTCTTTCTGTATTTTTTATAACCAAACATCTAATGAAGTTTCACCATAGTTTCGTCAAACATGACTTTATACCTCGAACACAAGTTTATCATATGTTTCATAAATGCTTCATACATGTTTCATACAATTTTGTCTACCGTTGCACTACTATTTCATCCTGCTTACGTCATAACTAACTTTATAACAAATCTAAGTATTCAACTATGCTTTTAATTCTATTTTATAAATACATTGAATGTGTTTCATTGCATTTTGTAATCTGTTTCGTAGTTGTTTCATATTGTTCAAACAGAAACATTACCTACATACACATTATATAGTCAATAGCTTCAAATATTTCAATACAGTCAATCCACATCAATTAACTTAAGTACTCTCGTAAAGACTGTTTCATTAAAGCTTTAAAGTTTTCAGTATAGTCAAATCAACCTTACATAACTTACATAACTGTAATAATATGGTAAGTGCTCCATCAAACAAAATTTTTATCAATCCAAACTCTACAAACTGACATATACAAAAGATCATAACTACTTATATGACCCTTACTTAACCATACTTTTGCTTTGTAAACAGAGCTGGTACTACACCAGAATTGCCTTGTAGTGCCAACAGATTCCACAGCACCTAAATAGCATTGATAGAAAGCTAAAAAATAGAACTATAACTTATTTCATAATTGAATGAAACAACATTATATGCTACTAATTAAGTTCAGTACTAAATCTCCAAAGACTTCCAGTGTTACAAATCATCCATGAACATTACAATACAATATCATAATTACTTTGATACGATGTACTTCAAAACAATCCAGATCGAAGTTTTACACTTCACATATTTCCAAGATTCCTTCATAATTCTCTAATAGCACCATTCTTTTCTAGACACTTCCTTATATCATGCTTAGAAGATCTACATACACTACAGAACCTTGTTTGGTGCACTCTAGTTCTACCTCCAGGAATATTCATCTTCTCTGGAACATGATTAGACTTTTTAACTCTTTTTATATTGGCCTCCAACCTAAACATGTGTCTTTTGTTTGTCTGACGTCCATTTTTTTTAATCACTGGAGGTTTAATAGATGAAACTAGAAGTGTAGTGTCTTCTCTGCTATCAAATATTTCAAAGCTTGCTGTCGTTGAATCACAACAATCTGCTACACTAGATGAACTCATGCTATTTTCCTGAACCTCTGAAAATCCAACACCATATCCAACTTGGCAAGTTGTCCGGATATTAGACCTATATGCTGCAATTTTCTTTTTTGACTTTTCAGTATTTCTCATTGCAATATCAAATGTTTCTTCATCTAACTCTCCAAGATTTATCAGCTATAAAACAGACATGTAGAGCATCTTGTATCTGAATGATCTCGATAGTGTAGGAAGCTGCTGGGAATTACTACCTTCTGAATTTTTTGATGATGAATAACGTGCATATTTTGTCCAGCGCTTCATGATGTGACATTCTGGAATTGAGCATATACCTTGATGAATCATTACCTGCATTAATTCCATCATACACAAAAGTTTAATAACAATAAATATGAGTGTATTATAGAAATGAGAAGGATACATTTAAAAAACTTACCCTTATAACATGCCTGCAAATTATTCCAAAATGTTCATACAATCCACATTCACACTTATAACTGCCTGACTGCTCATTAATTTCAATAATGTAACTAGCATGACTCCAAGCTTCCCGAGTTGAAGACTCTACATGCTTTACTTCATATTTTGTTAGTGAGTCATTGTGACCTATGATATATGATGTTGATTTCAGAAGTTCATCCCGAAAAAGCTTATAGACCTTTCTTGTATAAATCTGTGAAGCATGCTTCTCTAAAGGATAACCAACAGTCAATTTGATAGTCTTCTGCTCAAATATAAACATATAAACATATCAATACAACCATCAATAAGTATATATTAAGAAAGAGACTCTACTTATTTTTATTAATTTATTACCTATTTTGTGTTCTTCTCAGCGTCGTCATCAGCTTTTTCTCTGTCATCAATAAGTTTGGTGTATTGTTTTACAAACATGTTCAGTGATGAGTTGCACTTTATAACATTATTAGCACTTTCACTACGTTGTGGGCTAGTCATGCGAGCACAGAATATGTCCTTAAAATATGGTTTAACCCATTTTTTCCTACACTCGTAAGCTCTTGTCATGAATGGATTTTCGACTAGATCATACTTATTTAATAGTATTTCCCATGCAGATTGAAACTCAGCCATAGTTAGCATATGATTAACATACGTGTTGAAGTCATCACTAAATGTGGCATGTTGTTTATAGACATGTCCTAAGACTTCCTGAGCTCGCCGAAGAACATGCCATTTACACCATTTATGTTTTGTTTCTAGAAGAAGTTCACGAATTACAATACCCATGGCTTTACACTAATCTGCACAAATAATAATAACATAATGCTATTGAAATGTGTTTAAAATTTAGTATCCTATATGTAACTTTATTTTAATATTGAGTACCTATTAGCATGGTTACTGGCGCTTTTCCTCCCATCATTGAAACAAATTCTTCAAAAGCCCATTTGAAACAATCTGATGTTTCATTTGTAAGGAGTACTCCATCAAAAATAACACTTTGAAAATGATTATTAACACCAACAAACAATCCAAAAGGCATTTTGTAGATATTTATTTCATAAGTAGTGTCAAACGTTATAACATCACCAAAGTATTGATAAAGAGATATGCTATGGCTACTTGTCCACATTAGAGATTTTAAATGATTTTCATCATCAACTTGAGCTGTGAAAACAAATTTTTCATCCCTCGATATCATGTCTCTAAAACTCTCCATGGTCTTTCTGATATCATCTTGTAATGCTTCATTTGCAATTTGAGCACACGCAGTAGGAAGAGTCTTCTTTGTGAAAGGTACGTTTTCCATTGAACCAAAAAAACTTCCCATTATACAGTTAACACGACTAAGACTTACATTATTCTCTCGAAGGTGGCGAACAATCTCTTTTGTTTCATGATCAATGTGTTGATGTGATGCTAAATGTTTTTTCTCACCATAGCTCTCTACCATTTCATGATTATGCTCATGAACAAAAGCTTTGACGTACCATTTCGAATTCTCAGTCAATAGAATTCTAAGCCTGGCTTTCCATCCATATCTAGTTGTAGAAATTTTTGCATTCTTAGTAAATCCCTATAAAAATAATATCTTCTTATCAAATCTCTCTATATTCAGTAGAACAACATATATTGCAAAGTATAAGTTATTTCTTAAACATACCGCACGTTGACATCTGAATTCCTGCATAGAACGATGTCCTTTTGTGGTTTTATAGCTATCTCCATATCTAATACTAAATTCAAGAACCCAAGAGTATGTGTTATAAAATTGATAAGCTTCATTCGTTGAATCAAAAATCATGTCTACATTTGGTTTGAACATTTAAATTGATCTATCTGAGCAGTAATCTCTCATTGCTTGTTCCATGACTCCAGGTAACTTGTTCCTATAGTTATGGAGAAATATAAGTACCCATAAATATGATAGATAACTTCCTGTTTTGACAACATTAGATGGTAACATCATAATGTTCTAGTTTACGAATTATTGACTTCTGAGAGATTTCAATGTTGTTTGCAGGACTAATTTCTTCAGTTAGTTCTTTTGATGAGGACAGAGCCATATCTTCACTAGAATTCGTAAAAATAGATTCATTATCTTCTAAACCTTTATCGTGCCTTTCAAAAATGTCCTCTGAATCTTCTGTAACTTCACAATGTGGTGGAATTTGTTTTTCTCTAGATCCAGATCTATATGATCATAAATTTTAGATGACAACATTACAACCAATATAATCAGTTCAACATTACTTACGTCATAGGACAAGCATTTTGAGAATCATCATGTTGAAATTGAATATCTGTTTCACATCTCACGTATCCTTCAGAAGAGAAACTCTACCAGAAATCTCTGGGACATTGCAAATAGATGAATCATAGTGTCAGATCTGAACTACCCAAATTCTTGTATGAACGTGTAAACATTGTAAAACTATGTGACTACAACACTTGACAATAAATCAATGAAAGAGAAAACTTATAACGATAATATTAAACATACCCGGCTGCTCTGCTGGTTGCTGGATCCGCAACACTTGACAATAAATCCATGAAAGATGCAGACGTATGATTAGAATCCATCGGCATTTACCTGAGATTTCCTGTCAGTGCACACAGATGAAATGAAAAACAACACAAATCGCAGCTTTAATTTGGCATAGAAGTCACTTATGTGGATTTGTGTGGTCGGAACAGAAGTAGATCTGTGCGCTAGCGTCAAAATCTCAGAATGGAATCGATGGCGACATTACAGAGAAGGACGAAGAAGCAAGACGAAGCGTATGAGAGAGAAAACGTTGAGGAATAAATGACGTCACATGCTTGGGGACCACATCTATACTTTACAAAGTATGTATTCAGATAAGCTGTATAGCTACTGTATATACTAGATAGCTGAGTAATACTGATTTTCTCCTTAATTCAAGCACATATCCCTAAGATACATTGAACGGTGGATTCCACTGTGACACGTGACGTGTATGGTAAAAAATCCGTCTCCTGAAGCTCAAGTCATGACAGGAGACTACTTCTATATGACTAGTACTACTCCAATGTGCTTTTGGTCCACCGATTAGCATGCACAACCACAGGACAGAACAATAATTAATACTTGGCCATTTGTAATGGACAAGTGCAGGAGTTACCGTTAATTCTTTAATTAGCAACTTGCAACTTGGACTACTTTATCACTCGCCCCTCTTTGGTAAAAGAGTAAATTTCGCACAACCTCATGTTTCAAGGCAGATGTAATACCAAACCATAACATTTTTTTTCACATAATCATAATTTATGAGGTAATTTATAACACTTCACTCTAAACAAGTATTTTTCCTCTCTTAACAACGACTCCATGCTAGAGCCCACATCTCAACAAAAATTTAGACCAAAAAACATGTAAATGTAAATAGTGCAACTTGATTTGGGGACTGGGTTTAGAGTTATAAAGAACAAAAAATAACTTTTTGTTAAAATTTGCTTGGTTTGTTGAATCTAAGACATTTTAACAAGCGATTTACATTAACACTTGAGTTCTATTAGTCAGAGTCGCTATTAAGACAGGGCAAAAAGCTTGGTTAGGGTGAAGTGTTATAAATTACCTCTGAAACAGCGGTGATGTGAAAAATTCCAAAAGTTGTGATTTCGTATTTCCTCTGCACCAAAAGATGGGTTTTGTGTAATTTACTCTTGTTAACAAGATGAATAAGAAACAAAGACAAGTGAAAAAGTGTAAGGTTAGATCTCTTCTCACTGGTCCTTTCGTGGATAGGGTTCAAGGGATGGAGGGAGCAAGGGGCTTTTTTTCTATTTCAACTTTTGCAAGATTGCTAGTTCAAGATTGGGACCCCTGTCTATTTGAAAAATTCAGTCTTCAAGGAATTGCCATGATCCGCACGAGCAACGTGCTGCATTTTTGCTTCCTGATGCTAGTATGCTACACACCGTAGGAAAAGAGAAGTTCATATGGGCACTTGCAACGCGCCAACGCCCACTACTTGAACTCCAACGCGATCTAATTAACTAGACAACATGTGGTACTTTAGTTTGGCAAAGTAGACAATGATTCACCATGACAGAAGATGATCTAATTATTCGATGAGAGCAGAAGCAAAAGTCAAAACTAGTCCACTACAGTAGCAACCTTCCATTAAGGCAGGGCCCTAGAAGGAGACTTGACCGTTCGCACTAGTCCGACATGGAAATTTCCATGCAGCTATGTCCATCTGAAGCTGTGAGAGTGAACGTCATCCAAATTACTCTGGAAGCGGTCAATTTCCAATCCAACACCATGCAAAGCAGGGCCCCTACTTTTTCTATTTGTCCAGCTCTCTTCTTACTTATCTCTTTTTGCTCTCCTTCCTCAGTCCTCACCTCTTCCTCAGATTTATATATATATACACGCTCTCACCATATGTCCGGATCTGATTGTTGATTTCCATTTTTTCTTCTCCAAGAAATAGTAGGAACCTCCTCCGTGTTGTAGTAGAAATATTGTAAGTCTCTAGTTCAAAATTCTCTGAATTAGAGATTGGTCGAAAGATCTGTGAAAGTTTAGTTGGAAGCTCTCTATACTGGAGTTTGGAAGTTCTCCAAATTTGGTGAAAAGGTCTCTAAAATTTACTCAAAAGTCCTTAAAGTCTAGTTGAAAGCTCCAGTTTTTTGGTTGAAAGAACTCCAATTTTAGTGAAAAGATTCTCTGAAATTAGTTCAAAGCTTATGGTGTTTTAGTTGAAAGTTGTAATAATTTTTTTAGTTGTTTCAGATGGTGCCTCCGGTGCCGCCGGAGTGACAGGTGATTTCCATGGAAACAGAAAGGTGGAGGATAGGGGTGGTGGTTTCCTTGGTATCAAGTGGGACAAGCCAAAAGGGAAAAGCAGGAGAGTCCGACCGTGAGAATGGCTGTTGAAATTGACCGTTTTCACGGCCGACTATTAATTAGCCTTGCCGTAAGGTCATTTCAACGTTACCCCTTGCTCTTTCCGAAGAGAAAAATTACAACGCAATAATTCAAATATTTGTATCTGCAAGAAGATATCAGATCAACTGCTGTCTGTCCATACACTGGATAAGTCTTTAATCCAATATGAAGAACGTATTTCAGTCCAGTCAAGTCAACTCATGATCTCCATACATTGTATTCGGTTTTTGAATCTACCCAACGGCCAACTTATAGCAGACTTCTCCAAGTCTACTATAAGGACAAGACAACCAACCATAACTTGGAAACAGAGTTGTGTGCAATTGATCCACGAGATAGTGCTTATCTATTGGAGAAAATATGGTCAAGTATATCTATAACTTTTTCCCTGATTTTTTTGGTCTTGATATAGTGCCTAAACAGGGCACGGATTGCATCACAGAGGGTGATTGCGCAGCATAATTTGCTCTCTTAAAAGGTTTTAAGGGCACGCTACGGCTTATCGCAAACGACAGACGGATTCACAAATCTGCTGCTCATCACAGATAGATTAAAAAAAGTCATATAATAAATATCATCACAGACGATTTTAGATAAAATACATATCATAAAATATTTTATAAATTATCTATCTATGATTTATAAGTCATCACAGACTTTTTTTATAAAATACTCGTCTATGATGTTGAGTAACACATTACAATTAAACATTTTATAAAAACCCATCTATGATATGTAGGTCATCACAAATGTTTTTCAGTCCAAACCGTGTTGTGATGTCAATGGCGCATACAGCATGGCTGTATAGCCCACCATAGACCATCAACTAAGGCTAACCCCTAATATTGCGCTCCCTCCACTCAATCATTCCCTTCTAGTGGCACGAGCTCTGTCTCTCGTTCCCTCTTCTTGCTCTCCTTCTCCCAGCCACCCTTTCATCCTCTCCTCTCTAGCCACATCCACCACCGCCGGCCTCTCTTTCCAACCCACCATCACTGGCCTCTCCTTCTAATCCACCATTGCCAGCCTCAGATACACCACCTCCAGCCTTAGGTCCACCGCTGCTGGCCTCAGATCCTCCATGGAGCTTGGCCCCGCTATCGCCAACATATGTGAGGCCTACCACCTCGTGCTCCGGTTCTACGGCGACAATTGCGCGGGAGGTTCCCCTTCCCCTAGCCCACCCAACAACGACGGCAACAGCAGCCAAGGGCAGTTCGTCGGTGTCGGTTGCAATAACTTCGGGTAAGGGAGGTGAAGTGGCCTAGCCTACCGATCGCTGGAGAGTGAGGTGGATGAGGCCGGCGGAGGGCTGCGGGTCGATGGGGGCGGCAATGGAGGAGGATGAGCCCGGTTTGCAGAAGCTTGGGAGCACTGGAGCTGATGGTCAATGGGGTGGTGTCAGAGGCGTTAGTTTGGTGGCAATGTCGACCGCTGGCAACCCTATTTTTTCTTCAGAATTTAACATCACAAATGGTTCTTGAGTCCTGTCTATGATCCCATTTCTTATCTCAGATAGACGGCTTGAAAACATGTCTTTGATGACGGTTTTAAACCGTCAGTGATAACATGTTCTGCACTAGTGGAATTAGTTTGCGACAAAATTAAATGGACAGCTAGCAGAGTTTCGAGGTTTCACAATGATTAGTAACAATTTAGTTGCTTCTTACTCCCTCCGTCCGGGTTTAAAAGGCCAGCGGGCCACCATCGCGCGTACGTAGTTCCAAGGCCCGGTGGTGGATATACGTGCGGTTCCTTCGTCTACCCCGATGGAATTTATTGTGAATCATTTGATCGATCTCCGGCACCGCGAATTGGCCAATGCATGCAACAAAGGGAGCTCGCTGATTGGGTGACGGCATCCATGTCGGATCATGGTCGTGGGAGAGAGGGAGTAATCCCGCGAGCGACGCAGATGGAAGTTGATACGTTGCATGCAATAACTGCTTGGCGATCTGGCTACAGCTCATTGGCGGTTGCTTACGCTCGGAAATCTCGCGTATAGTTGAAGTAAATCTCTCCTTGGTTGCTGTGTTTTGGCCCGCTGGCCTTTTAAACCCGGACGGAGGGAGTATTTGCGCATATATTGTCTGTTAGATTTCTATTTCTCTAATCTAAATATTAAAAGAGCTCTTTTAGAACACATCAAAAAGGCAAAAGCACTAGATAAATCACGATCATTCATTAGGTGGGGCCAAATTATTTGCACGTACATTACAACTGGTTGTCTTCTGCATGGCCTCGATCTCTAGGAAGGGAATACACTTTCCGTGTTTCCTAATGAAAGTGTTAACAAGTGAACATATACTACGTAAGATTAGAGTTCTTCAACCGCTAATCTCTGTCCAATTTAATCTAGTGCGAATGAAGGCATTAAGGACTTGTCTCGTGGAAGTCCCCAGGAGTTCTTTGCTGCCATAGGGCCATGATCTTTCTTAATTTAAATAATTAAAGAGAAGAATAAGGCTTAATTTACGGTTTCTGAAATATGTCGTGACTGCTTATTCTATAATTTATTAAAAAATTAACCACAAAAATAAAAAAAATTAATTAACAAAATAATAAAATAGATAAAATTTAGTTACACAAACAAAATTATCATAATCTAACGTAACGTCATTCATGCACGACGCATGCGTCACTCACATGTAGGCGTGGTCTGAGTTGTCGACCCTATTGATTATTATTGCTTAATTACACCCATTTGTAACGCATCAACTTGGGCAGAAGTTTTGGACCAGTTAGTTTCCCAAGATTCAATGGTTGACATAACTATTGCCCCTTGAGAGCTGAGAGATACTAATAACCATGGCAGGGTTAGTAAGGACATTCTACCGCACACAAACTAGGAAGCAAATAATGGTATTAGTGCTTACCATTTAGAGCTCTGCATACACATGGAAGAAGCTGGTGATGCTAACTAATGTTATCTTTATTTTCCAGATTTCTTCTTTATATTCTTAACATTGCCTGACATGGGTTTGAAATGTCTGTATGGATGTATTGCAACATGAATTTTTCTATCCGAGCTCAACTGCTCTCTTTTCTTAAAGTATAAATTGAAAAATGGGTTTCTAATATTCCGAGCAATTCATATATGCATATACAAATATATACACCATTTTTTTGGGTGCATGGCACACACATGTGCATATTATTAAAAAAATATTTGCAAGTGCACATAGCATCTGCGCATCTACATGTGCGGTTTTTTTCGAATTTTTCTAACATGCCCGAAATAATAGTTTCCTCCTGGTCTCACATTTTGAGTTAGCGGGAGAAAAGGTGCAAAACTTGCAGACTTATGAAATAACTAAATATATACGTAAAATCAAATTTCAATGGTGGACAAATAGGTCAAAGTAGAACAGTTTAAAAAATAATATAATAACTAAAATCATCCATCTTAAGTTACAGTGCTAATATATGCTAATTTGAAGCACGTAAGTATGAACCTTTTATAACTATAAACGCTCTATGAGAACATACACATAGTTATAATTGTAGCATACCGTATCAATGTTATATGAAAAAGAAAAGAAAGTTGTCTTCGACGCATATGTAGGTGATTGAGAAATCATTAATTGGAAAGGGATAGTAAAATCCATTTAAAATATTTCAAGTTTGACTCAGCCCTGCCAGACAGTCGTGGAGAGGTTCCGCGTAAGCGATGGATCCATCTTCACCGCGAGGAGACGGTCGACGGACGTCTTCCACAGTGTGCGGTTTGCCGGCGCCAAGAACATCAACTTCCTGGCTCTGTTTCCTGGTATGGAGCAGGGCAGGGCGATGGCGACGTCGGCGGCAAGGTGAACAGAGCTGCAGGGGACGGCCATAACCCTGCCACTAATCAGGTTCTCGGTGGTGGAGGTTTGCTCCCTAATGTGCAACAAGCAGATGACAGATTGGTGCCTTTCGGTTCGGTTATGGGAAAGAGGTCTGATGGTCCTGTGCGTGAGTTTCTTGATGATGCTGATAGTGAGAGTTTGATGTGTGTCTGTGTTGTAAGCGTCATAGGAGTGGCTTGTGTGAGGAGGGGACGGCCGAGTCTGTAGGGGAAGGAAGCAACCGGTAATGGGGCTGTCGGGGAACTGACGAGTGCGTTGGGTGACGCCCATCAGGATCCATGAATGCCTCAGTTAGCTCTGCTGAGATTTGGACTGACCTCGGACAGTTCAGGAGCTTGTGTAGCTTGCAACATACCGCCGAACATTATTTTTCTTTCGGACACTAGGCAGAATAAGGTAACCGTTGAGGGGCTTCGTTTTCGTTTAGGCATAAATAATATGTTCACCATGTGTGTTGATAGAAAAGGTGGGGTCTTGCTCTGTTTTGGATGAGTCAGTTGATGTGGAGCTCAAAAAGTTTGGTGAGCATTTCATTGATGTAAAAGTTTGTTTACCACCTACTCCCTCTGATTCATAATATAAGTAGTTTTAGGTTTGGGCACAAGAATTAAGGAGAAGCTAGTTAATGTACCAAATGACACTACTGTCATTGTCTCTCATGCATTAAATACTCCATGATATGTAAATATGAGAAAAGAGTCCATTGACCATAGCAATTAATGAGGGGTAGATTAGGAAAACATTACATAAATGTGCATTAGATTCTTAGAACTAGTTATATTTAGACAAAGCTCTAGAATCCTAAAACTACTTATATTATGAATCAGAGGGAGTAGTAAAATAAAATGGAGGTGTACCTTTCTTTATGGCTACACCTCTCTTTCTAGCCAGCCATGCATTTAACATAGATATTTGATGTGTGAGCTTTTGTGAAGAATAAAATCTCTTAATTTGGTACTTGGTTGATGATTGATGACTTTATTGAAGCTTTGTGGTAGCATGAGCATTTCTCTTATTCATGCTGTCTGAAACGTTAAATGCGTAATTTCTCTTATTCTCTCTTGCTATAATATTCATGATCTAGGTTATAATGGGCTGTCTTGAACCTATGATAATAAGCAATAGGGGAGGCGGAATGTTAAAGTACGCCTTGATCATGTTGCTTGTCCTTGTTGGTCCTCTATATTCTCACATGCAAGGCTGTGACACCTCCTCAGCTCAAGGCAGGCTATGGGATCAATTCCCAGGAAGATTGATGCGGCAAGAAAAAAGGTGGAGGCACTAAATAATAGGACTGGCGCGGATGCTAATCTTGTAAGAAAGCAAACTGTCAATGATTGATGAATCGTCGATCTTATTTATACGTGGTGAAAAAGAGTGTAGGGGCAAGGCTCCTAGAGCCAAGTCGCATCCATCAGATACCAGAGATTTTAGACAGATTCAGGCCTCCCTCAAGATAACAACTCTACGTCATGTGTGTTTTATATTGATCTCAAGACAAAGTAGAAGGAGAATAGCTAATCTAGATGGGATCTACTACTAGTCGGGGATGGATGTAGGGATGCGTCTTCCCTTCTACTTGCTCGGAGGTCTTTAGGCTAGGCTTCTGGCTTGTTATTCAGATTGGATAGATTCTCCCTCAGCAGAGTCCCGGGGTTCTTTTATTGAGGGTAGGCCTACCGGGTATGGATTCGTCTTCGAGTAGGACTCCTGTCATCCTGAAACATCGGGATTGACTTCCTTGTTTAAGGAGTCCAAGACACCTGTGGGTGGTTTCCTTATCTTTCTAAAGTCCCTCTCCGGAGCGGATACTGCTCCGGGTATCCCTAGACCTTTATGTATTCGTATATGGATACTGTCGTTGCATACGGTAGTACTGTACTACTCATCGTCACAACCTTTTTGGAAATGGATGAATAGCTTCTTAGAAAGGAAATCATGTGGCAACGACGTTCTAGACTGGCTTGGCTAAAGGATGTTGATCATAATACTGCTTATTTTCATCGTGGAGGTTATAAAAGAATAAAATTACTGTGCTCAGAAAGGAAGATGAATAGAGAACTTCATAGCTGAATTAGATGCATTGCATGGCGAATTGTTTTTCCAAGAATCTTTTCTCTTGTTGATGAGAGTTGATCCATCTTTTATTTTGAGTCTGGTGCATCCAAGAATTGATGCAAGTATGAATGAATCTTTATGTAAATCTTTCAATGATGATGAAATTAGTGATGCTCTGTCTCATATCGGGCCTCTCAAAGCACCAAGATCGGATGTGTTTCAGCAATATTCTTTTCAGGGTAATTGGGCCATTTTGCGGGAGGATATTATTCGTGCAGTCAAATTTTTTTCTTACACAGGAGAATGCCAGAGGGGGTTAATGATACAGTGGACCTCAAGGATTCCTAAACTATCAGTTTATGTAACATCGTATATAAAGTGATAGCTTAATATTTGGTGAACCAACTCCGGCCCCTCTTTCATGGTATGATGAAGTTCCTCAGATGCCGCTTAAAGGGGAGGAGGGTGAATAGGCGTTTCAAAAAATAAATGCGAACTTAACTAAGTGGTTTTTCACAAGACCAAATTCTAAAAATCTAGGCTCAACTAAGTGCACCAACAAATCTAAGACAAGATATGCAATCCTAGGATGACAAGCAATTAAAGCATTTTCTACACAATATAATTACACAAGTATGAATAGCAAGATATGGATTGTAAGAAAGTATAGGAGACAAGGGACGTAAATGATGTTTGTTCTTGAAGTTCGGATATTCACTGATATCCTATGTCTCTGTTGAGGAAGCTTGTCTTGACGAACAAGCTGGCTCCAAATCAAGCTTTTCCTTCAGGATCCCTGCCTTTAACAAGAACCGCTCACTATGGATAGCTTCTTCCTCCACCCTAGAGATAGTGAGCTCCACAACCATTCATAAGTCCTTGGGCCTCTTTACAATCTTTTTGAAGAGATCATCGAGTTCAACTCCACCAAACCATCTAGGAGGCAGTGACCTCCAATAATAACAAGCTCTTGGACTTCCACTCGAACATAATTGATGCGGAGAATTCAAACTAATGCAATTGCCAAGTACAACACAATGCACAACTCCCTCTCACACCTCACCAAGAGAAACTCATACCCTAAAGGCTATTAAGTGGAGGAGAACACCCAAGACTCAAAAAATGATCCGAAGGGCAGCAACTCACTCCTCAAGCTGGCCAAGGTGGCTACTTATAGCCCACCTTAAAAAACTAGCCATTATAAAATTTCTACGTAAAATTGGGAGGTTCGGGAACCAAACTCGGAGGTTCTAGGATTCAACCCAATGGGCAATACCAGTGAGGACAAAGAGGAAACTCAGAGGTTCTGACTCCAAACTCAGAGGTTCCAAGATACAAAAGTCGGGGGAGGGAGGGAAGGGGGGGTCCAGAACCAAATTCGGAGGTTCCGGGATCCAAAAGTCTGAGGGTCCAAGTTCCGATCTCAAACTCGGAGGTTCTGAGATTAAAACATAGAGAGATCAGCACCTAAACTCAAAGGTTCTGAGTTTGCAAATTTTGGCACAATGAAAAACTGCCAGAAGGCAAACAGTTAATCTAAATTGAGAAATGTGTTCTCCTTGATGTAACGGTGCAATGGAGTCATCAAAGACCAACAAATGAATGGTTGAATCACACAAGATTCAAATCAATATCAACAAACATGATGATGCAACTTTTCACATAGGATTCACCTCTTCAACTCCTTTATCATTGATGTGTGACTTGATTTGATGGTCTTCATCACACAAATCCATCCAAATTCCTTCACCAATTACCAATCACGGGCTTGTAGGTCCATCATCTTGATGCAACCTCATGGAGTAGAACCTAACCTATACACACTTTCTAAACTCAAATGGTTAGTCCACAAACCCGGTTGTGATTAATCACCAAAACCACTAAACATTAGTCTAGGGACGTAGATGTACTTTCAATCTCCCCCTTTTTAGTGATTGATGACAAACTCGATCACAAAGATTTTTCAATAAACTTTGTTTTGAGTATATGACAACACATGTGAAACATATACTCGGGGAGATGTTCCAATAGCAATGATCCATATGAAAGTGGAGTTTTTGTGATTTGGATCAATACTAATGCAACATAAAATATAGTATGAGCTCCCCCTAAATTTTTGCATTTCTCATGATATGATTGAAATCAAATGCACATATCAATTATAAACAATTGGAGGAGTTCACACTATATTTTGGATCAGCGGAATGCAATAAGATGATATAATATGACAATTAAGTATTTATCATGTAAAACATGTATTCACAAGATCCATAAGACATACTTTGGACAAGAAACAATAAAGATTTGCAATAAGCTCATCAACTCAAGCATGTGTCTAAAACACATGAGTGCTTCAAGAGATATGCAATACATAATATTAGCACTCAAAGCCTTTCTTAAATGCCAGTCCCCTATGAGAACACAAACTACTCCCCCTATCAGAACACATCCAGACTTACATATTTCTCTTTCTTTGTTTTCAAGCACCATAAAGGGGACGAAGTCAAAACAAGGAGGGCTATGAGAGCTAGAAAGGAGCAGTAGAGATATCTATCACGGCCACTAAAGTAGCTAGAATGAATTAAGTGGCTGGCAAGGGATATGATGAGAGAAGCAATAGAATTCTAGATATCCCAACTAGAATACAGAAGAAAATGGAGCAATAGTTGAGATTCTTCAAACTAAAACCTAGTACCATTTGCAAATAGATAATGTTTGTAATTCTCATAAACATTGCACATGAGAGTAACTTAAGTATTAGATACGCTTCAATTTCCATATTTTGCATATATGGTATTAAAGAATCATGAATAAGATTTTGTAGATCCCCCATGATATGCTACTTCTCAAATTGCTCACATTTGCAATAAACATTTTTTTAAACACTTACAAGAAACACAATTTTTGCAAGTACTTTTCATGCCATAGTGCAACATACTCAAGGTTGAATCCTTTCAATATATACATGAATTTAGAACATGTTATCAAGACAGCATTGGCATATGATGTTGATTCATGATCATCCTAACTTGGCTCCAATTTTGCGCATGGTGTCACCACTTTCTTTATGTATGAGCCATGTCTTCAATGCTTCTCCAGTGTACCTAAAATATCATCCAAGTACAATTTGGTCCCAAGCTCACTGGGTCCCAAGAGGTTTGCTAAACATCAATATATAGGATATATATGTGCTTATAAAAAAAATATTGTTCTCGGTCCTATGATATAGAGTGAGCTCCTCCCTAAAGATGTGTATTATTTAGAATTTGCTTTGAATAAAAATGCACGTGTTGAGATTGTAATGTGAAGAGCTCCCTCTATATCTTAGGATCCGTGGATGTGCATAGAATTCAGTTAAGCATATGAAATAAAAGAATTATGCTAGAGAAAATAAACATGGTAAAATATATGGTATGACATATGGATATGAAGATTGAAGCATACAACCATGTCATGCAACAAAATAAACACCCATGTCACCACCAATAAGAGTTTACAAGATATTGTAAGAATCTCAAATAAGAACAAGTCTTGTAAATCAAGTCACAACACCAAGCTACCCACACTCCCAAAAATGAGCATAATCTACCACTCGCCTTTGGCATCAAGACACCAAAAAGGGAAGATGCTAAGATGCTAAACTCTAAGCTATCAGATCTTGCTCGGGTGACAAAGAAGGCACAGAAGCGGTAGCTACCGTCGAGGAAGGTGGAGGTGATGTAGTCACAGGTGTAGCACATTGAGCAGTTGAGGGTGACGGTGCATGGAGGAGGAGGTGTAGCGTTTGCTTGCTCGGCAGCTTTCTCTTCCTCAGCGGCTTTTAAGTAAACCATTACTGCCCTTTGAAAGGCGTCACTTGCAGACTTTCTAGCACCACCCTTCTTGGGTGTGAGTGCCTTCTTTGTTGAGATAGTGGTGGTCTCTTTGGCATTGAGGCTAGAGCTCTTACACTTGTCTTTAGCAGCTTTGGCCTTCTGAGCCTGAGCTAGCAATTTATCTGTGGATGATTCCATTTCCTCACCATTAGCATAGTATGAATCTAGCTCTACTTCCAGAGCCTTAGCATTGCCCTTGTTAGCTTTGGCTTCTCTAACTTATGGATTGTTCTTCATTGTTTAAGGTCCCAGTGTGGGAGTGGGAGGACACCGCACTTCGAGAGGTGGGTCAACCAATCACTTATGGAGAAATTGATGAATGCACTCGTAACTGGGTCCTTGGCCACTCGAATAGGTCCTTCGGGTTTGTCAACTTCCTAAACCCCATAGTTGAGGACGTGTCCTGTCTCTTGGTAAGACATCCACATGTTCTTGTAGTTTATGCCATATAGCTCCATATATGCTAACATAGCTTGTGGTTCCATCGACCCAATTGTCATATCCCCAAGAACACTATCAGCAATCTTGGAGAAATCGGGTGGCACGCAAGGCCTAAGGGTCTCCGTTCGCTGCTCCGAGGGATTCCCCCAAACTGTTGAGTAGTCCCAAGCTTAGAGGAGGACTAGGAATGAGAGGATGTAGGAAATGATAAGGAGACAGGTCTATGCGGATCTATAGGCGAAGTTTAGCAAGGAGTTTGAAGAATGGAAGAGCTGCCTTGGTGCAACAAAAGTAGCTGCTTGGCGCCTACCCCGACAAAAGTAGCCCGGCTGAACCTAGACAGAGTAGCTATGCATCCACTGATCCTATTCCTGATTCATACCCTTGCGACAACGTCAACTTAAGTTTCATCATATACATGTATACCTTGTACACATCTATTTGAAGCCTCAGTAAAGTTTAATTGTTTCTTCGATATGCAGAGTGTAAGCCCATGAGGTATTTCATCAAACTCAGCTAGGGGCACGCGTGCACAACGTCCTCCTGCCGGCGGAGATGGGCAAGTGTCAGGTCGACAATGTATTTGAAGCCTTCTATGATTTCAAGGTCCCTGTGGCCCCTAAAGAAGGTCTGGACAGGCTAGGACAGACCGTTAGCTATTTCATCCAGTGGCCGAGGTTTGGCATCATTATAGAAGAAGATAGGCTCACTTCCTAGCAACAGCAATCACTGTCAAGTGACTATCAGACTCCTTCACCAAAGCTTAACATATGTCACACGAGGTTTTGCTTCTTGTATGGGACACCAAAGGAGGAGGAGCCTATGCAAAGAGTGGTGGATGGGCCGAAATAGGTTGCCTTGCCCATGTTGGAGGAGGCCGCACTAGATGACCCTCAAGTGCCCAGGACAAAAGAGAGCCAATTCGCTATCTTAACACAGCATACCATGCCATCTCCGGTCAAGGAGAGATATGAACACAAAAGTGACGCAGTAGTACTAGTACAAGCTAGCCCAACAAGAAGAAGGATGTCAAGGGCAAATGTTCGAAGGGAAGTTCACATGATCCATACAAAAATCTCCTCTATGCTCCTCTGGCCTGGCAATACATATTAGGTGAGACATTGGTGCTGGAGGATCAAAAAATTTAATGAGTTGCACAAATCTGCAAAATTGGTACTAGAATGGATGTGGAAAGCCATACGGGCTAATAAAATATTGAGATCAAACTGCCAGACAAGTACCCTTTTTTCAAAGAACGTACACATGAAGCTTCTATGTCAACTTTGATGACTTGTTGCTGCTCTACATTCTACCAAAGTGGACAGACAACTCATCAGATGCTGGACACTACACATGATTTAATAGGCCAGGCTGAGACAGGATGGTCTGTTCGCATTCCTTGATCCTTGTCTATTCAAGCACATTATTGTGAAGAGGCTAGAATTTTTGTGGGACTACCTTGTCGAACAATGGTGCACTCGTAAGGATAAGGAGTTCATTGTCTTCCCTTATAACCCAGCATGAGTTTTTCACTTTTATTCTCAAATAATTATGCACTTACGGTGGTTATTGCGTTTACAAAGTGACCACTAGATCCACGTCATTATCGCATGCCCATGGGATAAGGTCTTTTACCTTGACTCTAGGGCATGTAAGCATGACTTGAGCAGGATTAGGGATGTCATCGATGCTCCATTTGTTGAATATGGTATGAGAGGAGGGCGTTGCAATAGATCAAAAGGTGGCAAGCTAAAGCACGCCTTCAAGTCCTGTGCAGACAATAGCCCAAACCTTCCAACTTATGTGGGTTCTGTGTCTGCACAAATATGGAGGTCCTTCTTGACATGGCACCAAACACCCCTGAGAAGGAATGGAAGATCCCGGCCAATGAGACCATTCCAGAGACTCACCTCAGCCATATTAGAGGGGTTTTAGCGATTTTCCTTAATCATCATGTAATAAATGTCTCCTGCGAGTTCAACATAAACGCGCCGGATGTTTAGACTTGTTAGAAATTTCTTTGCTTGTGAATGGCTTGTTTTTGCATGCATGTGAAGTACCTCTTTTCTATATAGTAACTTGCAAATTCTAACTTAATTCGTTTTATAGGAATGCAAGTTGTGTTGTCTCATATCAAGCACCAGGTTTCAAATAGAACTATAAGTCTTATTTTGAACTTTGAAGTATGTGAGATGTATGTAAATGTGTTGTTTCTGACAGTTCTTGAGCAAACAACATTGAATGAAATTTAAATTACATGCAAGATGTATTGTATGTTTGTTGATTTATGACATGTGATATAATTTCTACAGGAATACAATGTTGTATTATCTCATATGAAGGACCAAGTTTCAAATAGAATTGTAAATCTTGTTTCGAATTTTGAAGTATGTGAGATATATATGTGCCATTTCAAACTTTTCTTGACCAAACAATGATATGTGATGCAATACTTGTTTGAATATATGTGCAATGCTGAATTGTCTCATATGAAGCACCAGGTTTCAAAAAGAATTATACATGTTGTTTCAAACTTTTCTTGAACAAACAACACTGAATGAAATTCAAATTTAAGATGTACCGTGTGTTCGCTAATTTTATGATATGCGATGGAATATTTGTGCGAAGATATGTAATCCATCATGGAATGCTTGTGTGAATATTTGCTCTGTGATGGAATAATGCTTGTGTCTATTTGGGAATTGTGAACTGGGCATGGTTAGCAGTTTCCTGAGGCTAGCCAAAAGTAGGAAAAAACCTATCAGGGTGAAACAGTCATCAACGATAGGTAGTTTATGAAGGCCGCCAGTGAGGAAACATTCATCAATGATAGACCATAGAAATGGACCGTCAGTAAGGGTATCACCATCAACGATGGGGCTCCTGATGAGACCATCGGTCCAGATGAAGTCATGAATGACATGTACCTTGTGAGCCCGTCAATCCAAATGAAGCCATCAATGATGGTTGTCCTCTAGGCCTGTCACTCCGGATGAAGTCATCAACGGTGGATAGAGAGAGCAACCCGTCGTTGATCACGAACATCATCAATGACAGATAGTGACAACTACCTTTCGTTGATAACTTGACTAACAAACAGCGACGGGCCCCAAGTCCATCATTGTTCTACTGTTCTGTAGTAGTGCTCGGGATGGAAATTTAGGGTGGTCATGGTTCTACTATATATGATATCACATTAAGTTTACTAACAAATGACGATAGACATTCTTGCACCGTATATATAGCGTTAGCCACAAGACCTGGTATGGGACAGGCAAGTCAACTAGCGGCTTCTTAATTACTGAAATATCTCTCAGGAACATATGTATCGTAATGCTTAGGGAAGTGAATGTCCTTTTCCTAGGAGAGTGTTAACCCCTGAAATTTCCTATAAGGGAAGCGTTATGTCCCAGATCTTAACGGAAAGGTTATAATTGCATGGTGGGTAGTCGGTACAGGACCGACTATATAAGAGGAGATATGGCACATAAGAAAGGTGAAATGACTCGGAACCTTAGACCTGACCACACACTGATGAGAGTGTGAAGGGTTTTGCACCCGGCATCATAGTTAAGTACCACTTGTGGGTAAAATAGTGCAACTCTGCATAGTGTATTAAATTGTTGCATTGTCACCCCCTGTTCAGGGTATGAACAATAAACACGGTGGGAATGGAACCGTCGGAGGTTCTAACAACCCGTGGAGTTTTCTGATAATAGAATATTGTTAAACTTGACTTTTACACAAGAAAGATTGTTGAAAAAGATATAAATTCTTTGTGGACTGTTATCCTAATAGAAATAGTGCAAATGAAACACTGATCTCTATTCATGAAATTGTTGAGTACCCTCTGTACTCATCCCCTATATAAAATCTCCTTTGCTAGGCTTTGAATCATTAGAATTCGAGTTCGAAGAAGCCGAAGCCCAGGAGGAAAAGAAGAGCTGGATTTGTCTGGAGGGACCGAAGAAGTCGATTACTACATCGACTATGGAGAGCAGGATGACGTAGAATCTGACAAGTAGAACTGTAGTATAGAGTAGCAAAATAATGTAGTTATAGCATCTCTATCTTTTTGTTGCTAAATTTCAGTTTCTACCGCTTTGTCAGAACTTATATACTTCTGACAGTTGAACCTCTTGTATATTTAAATTTGTAATATATAGTTGTTAGATCATCAATGCTTCTGTTGTATTATTCTGATTGATATATTATTAATAAGATGGAGTTTCTTTTGCAATATATTATAGATCTGTACATTATATCATATAGTGATGTGCATGATCGCTTCATACTTGAACTGGAACGCGATTTAATTAACTAGACAACAAGTGATACTTCAGTTTGGCAAAGTAGACAATAATTCACTTTGAGAGAAGATGATTTTGTTACTAAACAAAAGCAGGAGATCAAGTCAAGCTTAGTCAACTGGGTTCACAGCAAATAGTAGCAACCTCCATTAAGGCACTCGTGGGCGGTGCAATACTATTCCGGGGATAGGAATTTTTCGATGGTGATGCACGGTACGAGAAAAAGATCATTAAGTGAGTGTCCTAAAATACGATGCGTCGATACAAAATATTGTTGTTAATAGTTTTTCCTCTTGGCATATGCAAGGAAAGAAGATTTAATATCATATTATGGAGCGACAGGGTTAAAATAATTATACGGATTCTTCAAGACACGTCGATGTTTTAGTAACATTGACAACTGTCAAAAATTTCAAAGGTAAACGTGTTATATCTCTTTCATATGTATAATGCTGATTTGTTTAGTAATGTGTAATATTAGCACCAATTGATAATTTTAGGTAGCAATGGGATCCATTGAGATGCTAAATAGGTAGGGAGTAAGCTAGAACACAAAGATATTTATAGAATTATATAGGTTGAAGCCAATGCTTGATCAGAGAACTAGAAGATCAGAGAGATTTACCGGCAGGGAGTATTACTATCCTTCCTCCAAATTGTGAGGCTCCATTTTAAACATTGAATTTTTTCCATAATAGTAGGCTTACGTCGAATTCATGTGTTCTAAGAGACTCTCAGTGCATTACCTTACTGTGATGTTAAGAGGAACTCCAACAATTAAACATTACTATTCTCTATGAATTTACCCATAGACATAAATAAAATTATATAATATTCTATGACTAGCCTGTGCAAATGTACTGGTTGACGACCAGTACAACTAGTCACAGCGAACCTGGAAAATACAAATTCTAGCCTCACATCGGATGCGCATCATCGGGGTATATGTACTACCGGGGAGTTCCAACTGATGATGCAGGATACATATCAACCCTTTTTGCCAATAAGAAGCATAACTTGGCAAACCAATCAACTGCCCACGGCATCTGCTGCTTGTGCTGCTCTACCTAATGCTCATCCATTTTCACACACAAAGCATAACTTAGCAATCCAGAAGGATCAAATGCTAATGTTCCTTGCGTCACAGAGTGACCAAGAAGGAAGGTCGAGGCAATGGCCAGCCAATCCAGTATAGTCAAGAATGTAAATAAAAATACTACTCCTAGTCAGAATCATGTTATATACTCCTATCATACATGTCCTCGAGGCTAGACTCTACAGAAATTCTGGTTCCACAAGACTGACACGACCACAATTAATGACCAAATAAACTTTTCACCGTTGGACCGGGGAGAGCCCCGAATACATAGATTCCGAGGCCCTGTTTGAAACACAGGGTAGAAGAAGTGCAGTCACAGAAAAATCACAATAATTGGATGTCACTTTTTAAAATTTTTATAGAAAAGAATAACACATGATTTATACAACCTAGTTGTTTGGCTGAAAAATATTTTTTAATTAGATTAGAGAGAGAAGATGAAACATAAATAGACATGATGCATTGGACTTCTTAAAAAAATAAAAATGTAAAGTTTGAATCATCCAAGAAATGAAGAAAGGATTCGTAAAAGAATTTTCAACGCCAATCCTATATTCTAAAGGACTCCATAAAAAAAAATTCAGTAGGATTTCATTCTTATAAATTTCCTAAAAAATTCTTTATTCTAAACAAGCCAAATTAGGCTTTTCACATTCATCCTCAATCCGCCTACGCGCCCTACGTTGTGGCAATGGCGTGTGAATAGTGGGATGTAACTGCCAACAACATGGTGAGATCAGATAGTGCCGACACGGCTAGAGCGTGAGACCATGAGGAGGTGGGTGGATCCATATAAGGCCCCTCGGGCCTAGGTCCAACTCAGATTTTAAACCAGTTTACAAACTCTAGTTTCCATCATAGGTTACAAACATATAATCATTCTTTGAGCAATCTGGAGCCGCCTGTTAGAGTATGTTCTTTTTTCATATATACATTTCAAAATTAAGCATCACTAAAAGTCGATATCGATAAATACATTTTGATATACTGTATCAAATTGGTATTACAATTGTACTAAATGGGTATTTGCTACTTAAGGATGATTATATGTTGATCCAAACTGATTAAATTTATGAACTCAATGTTTCCTTCAGGGTTAAGAGAATAACTAGAGTTTCTATTCAATTCAACAATGAAGGTAACAACACTTCCTGTTGTCTATTGACGGTGGACCAATATTCCAAATCCGACATACAATATATCTTGCTAAGGTATTTTGTTCAGTAGCTAGTTCAGCTAATTTGAGTTGCAGTAAGAACAGGAAAATTTAGCATTCTATACTTGGTTACCAGTTGCCACAGTCTAGTGACCAAGGTATAATTTGTTTTCTAAATTTTAGCAACAGAGATAAAGTCGGTATCACTAACTGTATGATCTTTTCATTGTTAAAAAAAATTGTATATGTATAACTCCAGAACCTTGAGGGATTTTCTAAGCATGCTGTCACTTACTAGTTCCAAAAGAGAATAGAGTTACTAACATATACGTACTGAACCTGTAACAAGTAAAATATGTTGACATTCATTTAAGTTAATGTAGAATTATGACAAATATGTTAGCTATCACCCCTGCTCTATTTTTAGCTAAAGTGATATACATGCAAGCGCTCATTTTTCCTTAGACAAAGTGTGTTTTCACCTCTCAACTATTTATCTGAGTACACGTCACACATCTAAAATCTAAAACTGGAGAAATCTAATGCTCAACTCTTAAAACCACAGAGAATACACCACAAACTCCAAAGCAGTTTTGACCACTTTAAAATAGTTCTAGATGACATGGTACCTATGTATCTACACCCCCCAATCCAAAGTAGTTTTGACCACTTCAAAACAGTTCTAGATGACATGACATCTACGTCTCTGCCATGTCAACTCCAAATTAATTTTTATGATTTTCAAATAAAAATTAAACTTAAAGAATCTGAATTTTTTTTAATTTTGTAGATTTTCAGAAAATTTGGGAAAAAAGGAATTGAGAGAAAATTTCCAAAAAATGGCATTTTTAGAATTTTTCAAAAGATTCAAAATTGATTTTTTTAAGATTTATGTTTTTTATTGACAAAAAATTATTTTCATTCCGTATTTTCAAAGTGAGGTGAATTTTTTTAATTTTTACATTTGCGGTTTTTCTCTTGAAAATTTTGAATTTTTATAAAATCTGACTTTAAGTTTTCTAACTTTTTGGATGATGTTGAGGTGACATGGTAAACCCATAGGCGTGATGTCATCTAAAATCGCTTTGAAATTATCTAAAACTGCTCTAGAATGGTGTAAGAGGGTATTTTATCCGATTTTGAGAGTTAAGGGTTATATTTGTCCGGTTTTAAAGTCCAAGAGTGTGATCCTTAGATATAGTTGAGGGGTGAATAACACACTTTTTTCTTTGTCCTTACGTATTTTATCTTACTGCTTTTCCTGGTCTGAATGGTGTAAGAGGGTATTCTATTTGGTTTTGAGAGCTAAAGATTATATTTGTTTGGTTTTAAGGTCTAAAAGTGTGATGTACTATTAGATATAGTTGAGGGATAAATAACAAACTTTTTCCTTTGTTTTTACGTATTTTATCTTGCCGCTTTTCCTGGTCTGAATGCATACATACATGCACTTGGGAGTTAAGGAAAGGAGGGAGAACTAAGTCATTAAGTTATCTTATGAGTACTTCTACACGGTCGTCAATGTTCGCGTCAACGGGGACACAAAGAAAGAAGCATCCAGAAACAATATTACAGATTCCTTCCTACCGAAAGAGCTATAAATAGAACACAACCGTGCAGCAACTTCGTCACAAGCCAAGTCAGGAAACGAACATAGAAGAAAACTCTCACACAATTCGCTAGTGTAGAGGAAGAACAACCACATGGCCATCGTTGCTCTCAAGCTTCTCCTCCTTGTGCTCTTCATCGTCTCGGCGCAAGGTAGTTATATCTCCTAATTCTCTTATGGATGCATAATTTCTCAAATCCTATATAGATTCCTCAATTAATTATCATTGTTACTGCTGTGCATATGAACCATGCATACATAGGATCAAACGGCCAGCGCTGCGACGCGTCAAGCATCCAGGTGCAGACAATCAACACAGGCGCGGCGGCCGGCGGCGGCGGCGTCGACACGGTGTTCGAGGTGCAGGTGAAGAACCTATGCCCCTGCAGCGTCAGGAACGTGCGCCTCAACGCCGGGGGGTTCGCCACGTCGGTGGAGGTCGACCCGGCCGTGTTCCGGGCCGACGGAGGTGGCGGCGGCATCTACCTGCTGAACAACGGCGGACGGATCGCGAGCATGGCCACCGTCAGCTTCCGTTACGCGTGGGACCACTTCTTCCAGATGACTCCCAGGAGCTTGGAGGACGACAAGTGCTAGCTGTACATGCATGGTGAAATTCGAGGGAATAATGCTTGTGTGAGTGAAGCACATGGGCCATGAAAGCAAGGTTAAGTGTACGTAGCAGAGTCGTGATACGGTGTTCTAATGGATAAGCACTTGGTATGATGGATACGTAGCTGGCTAAATAATGACGGAAGCCAGGCCAGGGTGACCTCTTTCAAAGAAATTTTACTTTGGTATGTATAAACGAAGGTGTGCAGTGTGCTAATTATAGCTACTAACAACTAGGATCTTGCCTTTGCATTGCTGCGTGGAATATTCAGGTAAATTTTACAAATATGTCTTAATTGTATGTATATTTAGTATGCTGTCCTTATGAGGATCGTAATAAGACAATATTTAAACTTCCTCAGAGTCAGGGACGGAACCAGGATTTAAACAGAGAGAACCGACGTGAAAAGTTAAAAATCTGCATAGCATGACCTGTGACACATACTAATCGAATATATATGAGCAATTTAATTTGAGGTCTTTTCGTGTAAGATATGTCCGCTTCTCTCTGATATGTCTCAAGGCTAATTGAGCAGCAACGAAGCCACGGTAGTAAAGAATAGCACATTCCAGACTTCCTATTTTAAACGGTTCAGCAAAACTGTCAAAAATAAGACACCTTCTAGATGGTTCCGCTAGGAAAACTGTCAAAATAAATAATTCCGAAAGGAACCATGATGGATGACTTCCATCCATGATGGCTCATCAAACCAAATCATCACGGATATGTGTGTTGACGGTTGAAAATAATAACCTATCATGGATGTAAGATATATCCATGATGGCTACTTTTTCGGAATCTGTTGGGATGTCCATCCATAAATATCTAGCAATCACTAGTGACCAGGACTATGTGTATTTTAAGATTCCCTTGTTCCGGTGTAAATTGGTCAATCTATAACACGTGAACTCGACATGTATGGCATCACGTATGTTAACCTCGACCGCGTCGTATACAAACCTAACTATTCGTGCTTGCCACCCAAGTTACTCAAATCTTCTATATAGAAGACCTCACACATAAAAAGCACATGTAGTAATGTATGGAAAAGAAAGATTGTCGGAGTTGAGAATGTTATTGACAAGAATGAATACAATCAATTCTATGACTTGTCACCTCCTAGAGACTGAATAAGGGTCAATGAAGAAGAAGAAGAAGAAGAAATTTACTACATATGCAGAGATCATTCTGAAGGACTAGTGTTCAAAGGAAATAAGCTAGGGAATGAAGATGAATTTGAATTTATAATATGTGAGTTTTAATATTTATCATCTTTATGAATTTGTAATATATGTCCTAAAAGAACATGTGTAATATATTTATGAATTTGTAATATATGTCATAAAACAACATTTTGTTGTCTCTATTTATTTTCCTTTCTTTTTAGGTTTCTCAGCCCTACTGTACTATAAAACAACATGTTGTTGAGGTGGTAGTCCATGTGCTAGTGCAGTGTGAGGTCCTAGGATCAAATCCTGCCCGACGCAATACTAATTTACTGAACATGCGCAGTGGTTCTCCGACGCATCCTCCTCTATCGTGACGCTCCCACTCGCCCATCTTGAGCTCGCCACTGCTGCTCCTCCACGCAACGGACGCTGCTCCACTGGTCGCTGCCGCTGCGTCCTCCACACGGGCCACCATTGCCTCCTCCTAGACTGTGTGCGAGTTGCAGTGGTTCTCCGACACATCCTCGTCTATCGCGACACTCCCACTCGCCCATCTTGAGCTTGCCACTGCTGCTCCTCCACGCGACGGACGCTGCTCCACTGGTCGCTGCTGCTGCATCCTCCACGCGGGCCACCATTGCCTCCTCCCAGGCTGTGTGCAAGTTCTATAGCAAAATTAAATAATTGCAAGTCTATAGAAATAAGTATGGGTTGAATAAATTCTACATGCAGAAAGGAAAGGAGCCCTTTGAGGACTACCCTATGGTGACCCCACAGGTTTGGAAATTTTTTTGGATGAAGAACATGCCTGAATTTCGTTGTAAATGTGAAGAACACAAGAATCTGGTGGCAAAAAAAACATCCCCACAGACTAGGCACGAAAGGATACATGGGTATGAAGAGAACGTGCGAAAAGGAGGATGTGGAGGCATGCCCGTGGGGCGTTGAGCTATCATTTGTTGAAGTCGAGATGGATCGTGTCAAATAGTAGTGTGGAAGGAGGTCAACTACCACCTCTGCAGGTGAAAGATCATTCCCAAACCTTGCAAACCAGGAAGTGTACCAAAAGCTAGTTACATAACCATTGACTACCTAGTTTAGTAATTAGTCCATAAATAACTTAATGCTTATTGACATATCATCCCTAGCTTTTTGCAAACAGAGCTGAATGTTCAAGCTTCACAAGGATATTTTATATCTGATAGGACTAATAACATATTGACAACTGGTATTAGAATCAAGGAGCAATCGGGTCATACTCAGGGGAAGGGCTCCTAGCAACCTAGATAAGGATATTCCCACTCAACGAAGAGTCTAAGCATGAGTGGAAGAGAGAAAAAGCTGAAAGCAAAAAAGCGCAGATGAAAGCAGAGCTTCATGATGAACTAATGCCCAAGTTTGAGTAGATTCTTGGGTCTAGGTTAGCAAAAGAGAGAGCCGCCATGGAGGAAAGGTACACCAGCTGAAAGAGCATCTAGGCCCTAATTTGGTTTTGATGGTTAATGGCAACCTAAACTGGAATCTAATGTTTACATTTGAGTGTAAGCAGATCTTACAGGTTCCATGATGAAGGGCTATCCAGAGAAGGATGGCCACCAAAAAGGTACATGGTGGGTTCAAGGACAAAGAGATGGCTGTGCTAGGCAGCTGTGTCACAGCTGAGAAGAAGCCGGTGCTGTGCAGGGAGATGCAAGCAAGGTGATGGTGGCTTGATGCGTCAAGAGCCGTGACTTCAGTTGGTGGCAGGTGAAGCCTAGATTTGCTAGTTTCTTTGAGTCTATAGGAACCACCCGTACTATCAAGAGGGATGAAATAGCAGCAGTTGTCTAAGGGAACCTTGCTCATTGCTCAGAGTGTTGGTCAAGGGGGTTGGTGCTTTGAGGCCAATTGCCCTGTGTCAATAGCTTTGCACAAAAGTATGTAGCTGTGTGAAAACCCTAGAGCCTTAGGCACCTGTGTGACACAGCTGTGTTACAGGTGGTCTTCTGCTCTATGACTCAGGTACACCTCTGTACCGGGAGAGAGCTTGTAAAAGCTAAGGGAACTGCTCTGCGATAGGGTCTGCTGTGTCAGGGGTCTGTCGGAGGTTCTCTCCTTTTCAGGTAGCTTAGGTAGAGTATGCTGAGGGCATGTAGTGTGCTAGGACCGGGCTATGTAGTGCTGCTATCAGCTGAGGGTTCACCTGTGTGTGCCGCCGGTGACACAGGTGTCGGTCTGCCTGAGCCGGGTACAGTTGGGCGTAGGGTGTAGCTGTGTCACCGGTGGTTGACACCGGTGGCTCACTTAATCCTACGTGGCAACAGGGTAACGGTCAGGTGCCTATGGACCCTATATATAGGGGACCAGGGGAGGACTCTGTCCTCAACCTTGCTCAAATCAGTGATTCACATACGACCGTTGTAAAGCCTCCAACCACTCCACAAGAGCCAAGCGCCTAAGGGTTAGTTCGAGTGGGTTTGTGAGCTAGAGCACGAGCAAAGGTTCCTCCAAGAGATTGCTGCTGGATCATCTGTTACTCTTGGAGTTTGTCTGCTCCTAGACGGGTGTAGGAGTTGCTGGTATCACCCAAGCTTGTGTGGGCTGAACCAGTAGTTTGTGAAGGTGCTCTTAGGTCTACCTGCTGCAAGGCAAAAGGATCTCCACAAGCAAAAGGAAGAGTCCTGAAAGATCAGGTACTCGGAGAACAAGCACGATTCAGTGCTGGCCAACTCTTAGGAGTGGTCTCTCCAACGGAGACGTACCTTCTCTGCAAAGAGTTGGGAACTTCGGTGAAAATCCTCTGAGTCTCCTTTACTTCCTGTATTGCATGCATACTTGCTCATACTTACCTGCTTGTGTCTCTTAGACTTGATCTGCTAAGCTTACCTTTTCACCTGTGCTAGATCACCTTTATACCTGTGTGTGATCATCTGTTACTCAGCTGTTTCATTCACTTGTATTCACCTGTGCTAGCACCAGTGTCACAGTTAGCCTAAGTAGAGCACCTGTGTCAGGTTATCTCTTCACCTGTGCCTTTCACCTGTGTGACAGCTGTGTGTTAATTTACACATAGTTTTCATCTGTGTCACTCACCTGTGTCACAGCTGTCCACTATTAACTTGTGAAGTTAATCTGATAACTTAAACAGAAGATTAAAAGGGGAAATTTTATAAGCCAACTATTCACCCCCCCTCTAGTCGCCATCTCGGTCCTTTCACCAGCCCCGGTGCACATCAGAGTAGCTACGTGTCAGATGGCCCTAAATGTCTAGATGATATCAATGCTAGATATCCAGCCGATGACATCAGGGAGCCCACGGTGCAAGCTCCATGTGCGTATAACGCAAATGGGTTTGGCCATGGAGTGGTTTCGAGATAGTGTTTCCGCCCATTGAAGGGCTACATTGCACGGTGTCGTGATAGCGCTGGGTTTTGCGAGGTGCACCATGGAAGTGTTTAGCTCAATTTCGTGGAGCTACCACTACATGTACGGTCAGACGACGAGATGCAGATGTTGCAATAGGTTATTGGGTCATTCATCCAATGGCCCAAGAAGGACATAGTCTTGGACAAAGCAACACTCGCACTGTCGGCTTCTCAAAGAGGTTCACTTGCATCCTCCGATACACTCAACAGGGCCTATGGAAGGCTCTAGTCAGCATGCCCAGCCACCTTCCAAGCTCCCAGCACTACCGGCGTTGCTAGTGTTACTTTCTAAGTTCCCTGCTGAGTTTGATCTACTACCTCCACCCTTCATGGTGAAGACAACAAATAAAAAGCAATGCATGAAGGGCAGAGCGAAGGGCAATGTAAGGCGTTAACTAATAAAGAGTTGGATAGATTGTACCCCAAGGGAGGTTGTTCGCCAGTACACTTGTGGAGAGCCATTCCTCCCACCTAATGAACTTGTGCATGCAGGTCCGTTTTACTAGAAATTGCATGAGCACCACATAACTGTGTCCAATAGGCAAGGCGCACATAAACGAGCGACTACACGTGTGTATTTCAAGCCTGAGCATTTCCACTATCAGGCTGATGATTACACTATAGGCTTCAAGGATTGTTCCTCCTCTTCAACCTTCAGGAACTCGACATCTTCCTTATGAGATGTTTTATGTTGTAAGTATTTGACAATCATTGTATACATTCAGCAACTTGCTGCTAAATGTATACATATAACTCTATTTGTTTTCTGTACTTAGGCACATGATCAATGAAGCCAAAATAAGGAAAGAACCTGTGGGTTCTCTACACCCTCACTTGGTTTTTATGCAAAGCATCAAGGCAAACTCAGAACTCGTCTACAATTCAGGGTGGGTGTTCGGTTATTTCGGTTTTCAAAAAATTGGCTTTTCAGAAGCAGGAACCGAATTACCTTGACTTTTTGTGGGAACTGAAATTTCAGTCGACCGAACTTTTTGATTCGATTTTCGGTTAAATCGAAAAAACCAAAATTTTCAAAGATGACAATTTTGATGAATTACACAACACTGATTCAATTACACATCACTGATTCAATCCAGATTTAGGAACCATAATTAGTTAGGCATCAAACATAAACAAGGCAGCCATATGCCCATATTGGCATATTGCTCATTGAAATAATTCCATCATTCCATAAACATAAACATAGGCATTACTGCATTAGCAAGGCAGCCATAATTCCATAAATATCGTAAGCATCAAACATAAACAAGGCAACTGTCCAGATCAAGTATCAATATATCATAATTCTTCATGTGCAGTTAAGCATCAATAAGCATCAACAAGGCAGTAACTCAGCAAGGCAGGCAAGTAGCCATCCAATATCATAAGCATCAACATAAACATTTAACATAAGCAAGGAAACTAGTAAGGCATCAACATAATTACATAAATCTTCAACCATCAAACATAAACATAAATCTTCAATCTTCAGTCTTCAACCATCAACGAGCAATCAAGGACTTCATCATACCTCCTGCCCTTTCTTTAGTTTCTTGGGAATTATTGACTTGCGGTGCTACATCACTTGGAGCATAGAGCTTTCTATACTCTTCAAACAACTCACAGAAACAAGTATTAACCGCATTGCATACTTTCTTTTCTTTTTCCTCACCAAACATTTCTTAATAGCTAACTTTGTGTAATCAAAAAGTTTCTATCTTGGATCAATAGCCGTTGCAATAAAAATCAACAAGTTCATGTTCTCCTCCTTCCCCTTTGCCTTCCCCTTCCCCTTCCCCTTCCCATTCACGTTCTCACTCACATTCTCATTCTCACTTTCGTGCCAATTTCCCCAATATTTGTCATACTTATCTTTCATTCTCCTGCCTGTTAATCTGTGCAATGAATCTTCACTATCCATCCAATCTGGTAACAATATATTGACTTCACCAGTATCATGAAAGAAATTGTGAGAAGTCACATGTAGCGTGGAGGAAACAGAAAGAGTGAGATCATAAAAATGCCCATGAAGTTCAACCATCTTCTTTGCATTCTCCCAAGCTTTTTCATCCGATACTCCATGGCCTTTCTCACCACACAAATCAATTAAATAGTAAGGGTCTTCTTCCTCATACCTTGCAAATACCTTCTCTTAAGTGATTGCAGCTTTCAACATAAGATATGTCGAGTTCCATCTAGTGCATATATATAGTTTCAAGAATGACCTGCTATCCACCTTCTCTAACTTAGCTAGTTTCTTGAATTTGGCCAACTAGCTAGACGTGGAATTTTTTATAAACCTGACAGCACCATGCACACGCTTTACTGAAATGTCTACTCTTTTAGGCCATCACAAATAATCAAGTTAATAATGTGGGCAGCACATCTCATGTGAAGATACTTGCCTCCAGTTATTATAGTTTTTGCATTATTCATTTGCTTTCTCATATAATTAATAGCACCATCATTAGAGCTAGCTTTATCAATAGTTATTGTCATAACTTTCTCTAGACCCCATTTAAGCAAGCATATCTACAAGTTTTTCCCAATATCCTCCACCTTATGGCCCTTAACCATGAAAAAACTAATGAATTTTTTGTATAATTTCTGATCATCATCAATGAAATGTGCCGTCATAGTCATGTAACCATCTCATTGTTGAGAAGTCCAACAATCAGTTGTGAGACAAACTCTTTCACAAGAATATCTAAAGAAATTTTTGAGCTTTACTTTCTCTTCAAAGTAAATGCGAACGATGTCCCTAGTGGTTGTTCTTCTAGACGGCACAAAGAAATGTGGGCAAGCTATGGACATAAATCTTATAAATGCTGACTTTTTAGCAAAAGCACAGGAAGCTCATCTTCAATGACCATTTGTGTAAAAGCATTACTAATTAATTCAGGATCAAACTTCGAAGTGCTAACACTATCCCCTGAGTTACTTGCAAACTACCTTGCTTCGGATCCTTAATATTGACATGAGGATTACATTTACAAATATTAAAGTGTTTGCATAGGGCAGATGTGCCATTAATTGTTGGATCAACCTTGATGTCACGGTTGCAATACTTGCATTTGCCTGACTTCACTACACCATCAACCTTGACTTTGGAGAAGTGGTGCCACATTTCTGATCTTGGTGCCATCTCTTTTCACCCCCCTTCTCCTTAACCCCCCCACCCCATTCTCTTCTTGTTGTTGCTACTGTTGCACACTCTCCTTGGATGCAGTTTCAGCCATTCCCATGACAATGTCTTGACTTCCGCCGTATTCGTCAGGTTCTGACATCTGCAAAAAATTTGAGCAATGACTCCAATGAGGCAACTGACCAACCTAGTGAACCAACCCTCACTCACATCCTCTCCTAATTTCTATCAAAATTAAACAAACAGCAAATCAACGAATCAATGTATATACTAGCATAATGAAAATTGAAACCAACTAATAAGCTAATACACAATATGTACTATTGTATTGCAAATTGTAAACCGATTCATAAGCATCAGTAACTCAGTAAGACAATAAGCATCAACAATTACACACTATACTATATACTATACTGATGATGAATAGTACGGTATCCCGCGTATTAGGGGTATCCGTGTACAGATCCCCGGGACTTTAGGAAGGTACGACGTATCCGGTAAGGATCCCTGGACGACAAGGTAACCCCTCTCAGGAAGGGAAGACTCCCCTTAAACTAGGAAGTCAATCCTGACGTTTAAGGAGACCAGAGTCCTACTCGGGCGCAAGTCCACGTCCAGTACGACCCTGGGAACCCCCTATATAAGGATCAGCAATCCCATAGGGGAGGGGGGTCTTTCTAGTCGCAGCATAAGCAGCATAGGATCTCAGAAGGCGAAGCCCTAGAAGACCCGCTGCCTCGAAGGAGTCGAGCCCGGCGGTTTAGCTAGATTATTCTATGATTAGGCCTAGGGTAGCCACTAACATACACCCCGTATTGTAAGCGTGTTCTCCATCAATATATAGCAACAGGACGTAGGGTTATTATCCTGAGGTAGGCCCGAACCTGTATAAAAACGGCTGTCCCCTGCTGTCAGAGCTCCTGGCACTTGGGCCCTAGAGGTCCCTACCCCCAGTAATCATCATTCCACGAATACCGTAAGATCGCCGATTCACCGATCGTCGACAGATGGCGCCGACCGTGGGGACCTCTCCGGACCAAGCCGTCCAGGAAGAATCAGAGTCGGCAGGACGCGCAACTAAGCGCGATCATATCCCAGCGCCGGTTGCACAGCCCTCACCGGTTTCGACCGAGGAGGAAGAAGCAAACCCGGCAGGAAAACTAATCGCAGTCTCGCCCCGTACTGGGTACTCGGACCAGGGTTTCTACGACAACTTTGGCCCTATGGACCCGTACCTGGTTACGGATCGAGTGGATTTCAGAGGGTACGCCCCTAGAGAGGACTCGGATGGCGAAGCAGATCACTTCAAAGCCGAGTGCGCCAGGGCCTTCAGCGGGAAGTTGGTCTTGAACAACGACTTCCCGGCAGGAACGACCAGCCCCATGGTTGGAATTTCTCCTGCAAACTCTGATCGTGAGAACGATCAAGATCGTACCCACGTCACGTCCGATGAGGACAACGTGATGGAATACGAGTACACATCGTCCAGCCAAGGACCTCGGATGGTACTCGCGATTGACGATGTCGAGAAGGCCTTGAAGATCAGAGTCTGCCCGGGGGCTCGCAGCAGCACAATGCAATGGCTGCCTCCCACATGAACGGGGGCTTACCCGCCGCCGGGGAAAGAACTCCCCGCCGAAACGGAGACCTGCTTGCCGCTGTGGAGAGATCCCCCCGGGAACGAGGGAATACATGTCCTGAACTGCTCGAAGACTTGCGGAAGTACGCAATCTGCTGTCACAGCCTCCCGTGGCGGATTTATCAACACCCGCGGGTGTGCGGTGGCTGCAACGGTTGGGGGCTGACCTCCAAGAGGCTCAAAACCAAGCCGAATCTTCTCGAGCCCAATCGGTGACCCGTAGCTCTACTCGGGTAAACACCCCTCCTCCGCTAGAAGAACGCGATCGGGAGGGACGACACCCCAGGAACAGGTCTCCTCAGGAGGAGCCACTAGTTGACCTCCGAGAACAGCTCGACAAGCGCCACCGCCAAAGGCGCCAGCAAGAGCAACAGCCTTCTCGGAGAGATCACGTGCAACACGCCAATACTTGCGGCCGAACCTCGACCTCGAATAGTGGCGAGAATGCACCTTATCGGGGAGCCTTCAGCGGATGCCAGGCGCTATCCCAGGAACTCCGACAGGTACGCTGGCCTTCTCGATTCAAACCCGGTTCGCTAGAATCATACGACGGCACCACGAATCCCGTGGAGTTCCTTCAGATCTACACCACCGCGATCGAGGCAGCCGGCGGAGACGAGAAGGTTATGGCCAACTATCTTCCTACCGCTCTCAGAGGAGCCGCTAGGGCGTGGTTGACGAATCTACCCCCAGGAACGATCCGTTCGTGGGGACAGCTATGCGACATGTTACTCGGGAACTTCCAGGGTACCTTCCCAAGACCTGGTCGGGTCGATGATCTATTCCTTGTCGTCCAACGACCAGACGAGACCTTCCGAGAGTTTACCAAGAGGTTTAGTGCTGTCCGCAACACTATCCCTAAAATAACGGACTCGGATGTCATCCGCGTCTTCACTCGGGGCAGCAGAAACGAGATGTGCACGCACGACTTGATCATGCGTCCACCGAAAACCACCAGGCAACTCATTGATCTGGCCGAGAAGGCCGCTTGTGTGGAGGAAACCCTGCGCTATATCAAACAACAGCGGGGTGAGTCGACCAGTTCTCCCCTCCGGACGAAGGGCGATTCGCGTAAAACTAAACGCAAGAAGAAACTCTCCGGAGGGAACAAGGAGAAAAGGATCAGAGCTGACGAGGTAATGGCCGAGATCTCCGAGAAGCGCACCTGGCGACCACGTCCCAAGGATAAACCTACCACATCCTCCGACAAGTCGTCCAAGCCCTGGTGCGATTTTCATCAAACCGACTCACATGATCTGCGACAGTGTCGCATCTTCAAAAAGTATCTTCGGGAAGAAAGAGAGAAGTTCCGCGAGGAGAATCCTCAGGTCGCTAACAACAGTCGGGAAATGACCTCCGACGACGATGACTCCACCACTGAGCCTTTTCAGGGGCACGTCAGAGCAATCGAGCACATATTCGGGGGCTCAACCTCTTACGAATCTAAGAGGCAATACAAGGCGATCGCCCGAGAGGTTCTCGCGAGTGTACCGCGAGTTCCTCGAGCGGTCAAGTGGTCCGAGGTCACGATCTCTTTCGACCAGGCTGATTGCCCCGAAAATTGCGCTCGGCCGGGACGGTACCCAATCGTGGTCGAGCCAACGATCAACAACTGCCGAGTGGGCTGCGTATTAATAGATGGAGGGAGCTCCCTCAATATCCTATTCGCCAACGCCCTCGACGCAATGCAAGTGCCACGATCGTCTGTTCAGACGGTAACGCACGCTTTTCACAGTATTGTCCCGGGCTCATCGGCACGCCGATCGGGCAAGTTACGCTCCCGGTTACCTTCGGTACACCGGAGAACTTCCGAACAGAGAAGATCCTGTTCGATGTGGTCGATTTCGGAACAGCATACAATGCTATCTTGGGGCGCCCTACTTTGGCCAAGTTCATGGCAGCTACGCACTACGCCTACCAGTGCATAAAGATGCCCGGCCCAAAAGGTGTCCTCACGATAAAGAGCTCCCCCAGAGAAGCGCTCCTCTGCGATAAGCGCAGCCTCGACCACGTACGAGCATCCCTGGGGGACGGGGAGCATATGCCCTCGAAAACCAGCACAGCCGTGAAAACCCACGGCGAGGTAAAAGTAATTCCTCTGGATCCAGCAGAGCCCTCCAAGACAGTCCGGATCGGGTCAACGCTTGATCCAGACTTGGAATTGTCGCTCATCATTTTTCTCCGGGGCAATTCAGATGTTTTCGTGTGGCAACCATCCGACATGCCCGGAATCCCCAGGGAAGTGATTGAGCACAGGCTAGCTGTCCGTCAGGACATCGTACCAGTGAAACAAAAAACTACGGCGATTCGCCCCAGATCGGAAAGAAGCCATCAAGGTGGAAATCGAAAAACTCCTGAAAGCCGGGTTTATCCGAGAAGTCGAGCACCCTGAATGGCTCGCCAATCCAGTTATGGTTAAGAAAGCCAATGGGAAGTGGTGGATGTGCGTCGATTTCACGGATCTCAAGAAGGCTTGCCCAAAGGACGCTTTCCCCTTACCCAGAATAGATCAGATAGTGGACTCGACATCAGGGTGCGACTATCTAAGCCTTCTCGACGCCTATTCGGGCTATCACCAAATAAGCATGTGTCGGGAGGATGAGGAGAAAACTTCCTTTGTAACTCCGTTCGGGGTATTCTGCTATTCAAAGATGCCTTTCGGACTAAAAAACGCGGGAGCAACGTATCAACGCGAAATGCAGCTTGCCCTCCACAGCCAAATTGGTCAAAATGTTGAAGCATATGTCGATGACCTCGTCGTGAAAACAAAGAAGAAGGAAGACCTACTCTCGGACCTACTGAAAACATTCACCAACCTCCAGAGAAACAGAATAATGTTGAACCCGGAGAAATGTACCTTCGGAGTCAGCGCCGGAAAGCTACTCGGTTTCTTTGTATCGCACCGGGGAATTGAGGCAAATCCCGATAAAATACGGGTGATCGCGGAGATGAGGTCCCCAAAAACGGTCCAAGACATCCAAAGACTCACGGGTTGCATGGCGGCCATGAGCCGATTTATATCCCGACTAGGAGACCGTGGAATTCCTTTCTTCAAACATCTACGACAACACGACGGCTTTGAGTGGACAGCGGAGTCTGAAGCGGCATTCCAAGAGCTCAAAGAATACTTAACCACCCCCCGGTGCTGGTCGCGCCTAATCCCAAGGAAGGGTTACTGCTTTACGTCGCAGACGGGCCGTCCGCGGTCAGCGGAGTGTTGACGGTGGAACGCGGAACTTCCGAGCACCGTGATAAGACCCAGAAACCAGTGTACTACATCAGCGAGATCTTGCATGGACCCAAGGAGCGTTATCCTCAAGTTCAAAAGCTCCTGTACGCGGTCCTCACCACATCTCGCAAGCTTTGACACTATTTCCAAGCTCACATGGTCACGGTCCCGACCACTTACCCTTTGGGAGAAATCCTCCGCAACCGCGAGGCCATCGGTCGAATCGCCAAGTGGGCTGTTGAGCTCGGAGAGTTCGACATCCACTTCGTTCGGCGCACGGCGGTCAAGTCGCAAGTCCTCGCTGATTTTGTCACTGAATGGACGGAGCCCGACTATTTGGCGTCACCAGCAGTAAAGGACGACATTTGGACACTACACTTCGACGGTTCCCTAACCATCGAAGGCGCGGGGGCTGGGATAATCTTGACCTCCCCGACTGGAGAACGCCTGCAGTATATACTACAGATTGACTTTCCAGCCACGAATAACGTAGCTGAGTACAAAGGGCTGCTAGCCGGTCTCAGAGTCGCTTTAGCACTCGGTATTCGCCACCTTCTCGTGAACGGAGACTCGCAGTTGGTGGCAAGACAAGTGTCCAAGGAGTACCAGACCACAGACCCGAATATGGCGGCTTACCTTGCGGAGGTGAGGAAGCTAGAGAAGAAGTTTGTCGGTTTTGAAGTACGGTATATCCCTCGAAAGGATAACTGCCAAGCCGACAGTCTTGCTCGCCTAGCTTCCTCACGATCTCCATGCCCACCGGGGGCCTTTGTAGAAAGGATCTCGACGCCGTCCGTGGCTTCTCTTGAACCCGGGGACGAAGGAGTGGTGGTTAAGCACCACTCAAGGGTCGTCACCAGGTATTGACGCTCCGAGGGGAGCGGCGAGGTGTCTCCTCGCTCCCCTCGATCTTGAAGATTCGTGGATAGAGCCCATCCGCAGGTACCTTCTCGATCGAACTACGCCTGAGGACGATACATTTCCGAGCAAATTGCCCGGTGCGCCAGGATGTATTCCCTGGTTGATGGGGCCCTCTACCGACGAGGGGTCTCACGGAGTGCTCATGCGGTGTATCCCTCAGACGCAGGGTATAAGATTACTCGAAGAGATCCATGGAGGGGTGTGTAGGGCATATGCATCTTTCCGAACCCTGGTTGGAAAGGCCTTTAGACAAGGATTCTATTGGCCGACAGCCCTACATGACGCGAGCGAGTTAGTAAAGCGATGCCGTCAGTGTCAATTTCACCGCAGATGCATTCACCAGCCCGTCCAGGCATTACAGACAATTCCCTTGTCATGGCCATTCGCCGCATGGGGCCTCGATATCCTAGGGCCGTTCCCAGTGGCACCTGGGGGCTATAAGTTCCTCTTCGTCGCGATCGATACATTCACCAAATAGATCGAAGCCGAACCTATCTCACAGATCACGTCGGAAGCAGCCAAGCGGTTCATAATGCGAAACGTTATGACCAGGTTTGGCGTCCCGAGCAGAATCATAGCCGACAACGGTACTCAGTTCTCCAGCTCCGACTTCATCGAGTACTGTACCGAGCTCGGCACCACGATATGCTATGCCTCGGTTGCACACCCACAAAGCAACGGACAGGTCGAACGCGGGTAACGGACTTATACTCCAGGGGATGAAAACTCGCGTCTTCGATAGACTCTCCGCCCACGCCAAGGCTTGGGTACGCGAGTTGCCCTCCGTCCTCTGGGCTTTATGGACAACCTCCAATCGGGCCACCGGAGGAAACACCGTTCGGTTTGGTATATGGAGCCGAGGCCATGCTGCCATGCGAACTTACCCTAAAATCACCACGGGTAGAATTGTACACCGACAAGGAAGAAATCCCTCGAAGAGAGGATGACCCCAACTTCATTGAGGAAAAATGGACCCAGGCTCTGCTTCGGGCCACCCGCTACCAGCAGAACCTCCGTCGTTACTATGACAGACATGTTTGACAACGCTCATTGCAAGTCGGAGACCTCGTCCTACCACTCGTACAGAATAAAAGCAATAGCAATAAGCTTTCTCCCAAATGGGAAGGTCCTTACACGATAGTCGAAGTAACTCGACCGGGATCTTTCCGACTAGCGATGGAAGACGGCCGAGTCCTAACGAATTCCTGGAACATCGATCAGCTCCAGAAGTTTTACGTTTGAGGCTAATCGACTGTCCGCCTCGAGAGCATCCCTCGAGTGGACAGTCGGGGCTGGTCCAAAGACTTAGACACAGAAGTCATTCATCAGAAAGGACAGAAATTCCATACATGTCTGGCGTACATACGAAGGCTATGCATTTACAAGTCGGGTAGGCGCAAACGCCCAGAAAAATCTTGAGCGACTCGATCCAATTCCGCTAGACGATTGGGAAAGCTCTCTGTGGCTCGGATAGACGCACCGACCGTGGTAAGCACCAGCTCTAGGCGGTCCGCCATTTTCAACAGATTCTCCTCGGCGGACGAGGCTCGCGTTTTCTCCCGAGAAAGGGCATCGGAAAAGCCGAGCCGATTGGTCTCGGAGTGTCTGGACCTCGCCACGAAGTGACTGGACCTCACCGCGAATGGAGTTCCACCTATCACGAGCACGCTGAGAAAAAAACACCAAGGTCAGATAGGCTGACAAGATTATCTGACGAAACCAATGACGAGCAGGAACCTTTCCTACCTCCACCAAGGGTCCGAGTAGCGCTATGGGATCATCTTCGACCGAGGCTTCCCCGCCCTGGTGACCTGGCGCCGGCTGGTCCTTGATGGGTGAAGGGGGGATGCCGCGCCAACCGGGCTCCGACTAGGAAGTAATCTGATAGACAACTTCCTCCGCGGAGCAGCAAGAAGGGTGGGTTTCGGTGGAGAAGTTTCCCTGCAGGTCGCATTCAGAACCCAGAACTAGGAGCGAAGGCTCGACAAAGCAAGAAGCGGGAGGACCGTACCTTGCCCTCTTCAGCGAAATAAAGCGTCTTCGTCGGACCGGAAGATCTCCCGCTCCACGAAGGCAGGACGGCGGTATGGATCTCAATTCACCCCGCGCAGCCTCTTCCACCTTCTCGGAGGGCTTGGTGTTCCCGTCACGCTGGCCCTCAGCCGCGGTCGAGCATCGACTAGGAATAGAGGGCCCAGCTTCGGGATCCTCTATTCCACGTCCTTCTCTCTGCAGAGAGGGTCTATCCCACAAAACCGGTGTGAGGTGGGCTTGAAGGATCTAAGGCCCTAAAAAAGAAAGGATTACCGCTAGAACCTCTTCCCGCTCGTGCAGAGGTCGAAGAGGTAGCGATGTGGGGACAACCTGGCGATTGGGTGGAGGTACACGCTTGAAGAGAGTTTTTACCTTCTCGGACACCTCTGCTTCCGAGAGGGCTGTTCGAAACAAAGGAAGAGTTAGGACACCCTGACAAGTCCTCTTACTAGGTTGTGAGGGAAAAGGCTTACCCATTTTTCTCCGTCGTTGGTATGGATCGCTTGTCGAGTCCCAAGCGCTTGTCTCCCTGAACCGTAAGGGGCAAATTCCGCGCCTGACGAAGTCAGCGACAATATCGGCCGAGGACAGGCCTCGGGTTCGGAGAACCTTAACTTCCCCGACCAGGTGCTGGAGACGGGAGTCGAGCAGGGTCTCATCGGTCCAAGTGGATGCCACGTTGGGCGGAGTTCCCCTGTACCTTATGCCCAAGGGGGACGATGGACGGCAATAGCACCACTCATGCACCCATCCTTGGAAGGATCGGATTCCGGTGGCGTCAATGTACTCCGTGGCCCTATCTTCTCGAAGGCGGACGCTCGCACCTCCCACTACCTTCTTCTTGGTCCTCTCCATCTTGTGATAGTATCTGAATAAATCCAATGATGGCCGAACTCTGAGGAAAGCTTCGCACAGATGGGCGAACACACTCAGGAGAGTGTACGATGCTGGGTCAAGGTTCACCACCTCAACCCGATAGAACTAGAAGATTGAATGTAGGAAGGTGGAAGGAGGCAAGAAGAACCCGCACCGAAAAAATCAGGGAAGACAACCAGCCAGCCGGATTTGGGTTCAGGAACTCTCTTGCCCCGGACATGGCGGAACTCGGCTTGGCGGGTTGATTGGATAAGAGTTAGTTCTAGGGAAGACACGAGTTTCGCCTCGGTCATCTCCGAGCACGGCCACGGGTCGTCAACCAACGGGCTCCCGGCCATGGCGCAAAGAGGAGGAATAAGGGGATCAAGAAGGCTAGGAGGCAAAGAACTATGCGGGCAAAACCCCAATTCTTGGACTCCTAAAGATTTAAACATTCACCGGAGCCGAGCGCGGTTTACGGCACGATCAGTTCCATCGCATTTAATGCGGACAATTGCTTTTTCCGCCTACAGGGCACTTCGCGGGAAAAAGAGGGTCTGACAACCCACGACCCAAACGAGCGTGCCGTGGTTCAGCACCCATTAGCGGCACAACGGCGTAGAGAGAGAAGAGATTCTTCATCACCACACGAAATTTCTGCCACGATGGTTCCGTTTCCTAGAAATATGCCAGGCGGACGCATGTCCGTGATCAACGGATCAGATCAGATCGGAAAGTGTTCTGGGTTTTCCCAAGGATTATTCTAATAAGGCTTTCACGACTACTCGGTAGGGATTGAGCCTACTCGGGGAAGTCGCCGACAAGGACTACTCGGGTCGCCTACTCGGAGTTTCCTCCCCGATAAGGGTAGATTTCCAACAGAACCATCATGACCTCACTTCACGTATTGATGGGGGGCTTGATGATGAATAGTACGGTATCCCGCGTATTAGGGGTATCCGTATACCGAATCCCGGAACTTTAGGAAGGTACAGCGTACCCGGTAAAGAGCACTGGGCGACAAGGTAACCCCTCTCAAGAAGGGAAGACTCCCTTTAAACTAGGAAGTTAATCCCGACATTTAAGGAGACCAGAGTCCTACTCGGGTACAAGTCCACGTCCAGTACGACCCTGGGGACCCCCTATATAAGGATCAGCAATCCCATAGGGGAGGGGAGGTCTTTCTAGTCGCAGCATAAGCAGCATAGGATCTCAGAAGGCGAAGCCCTAGAAGACCCGCTGCCTCGAAGGAGTCGAGCCCGGCGGTTTAGCTAGATTAGTCTACGATTAGGCCTAGAGTAGCCACTAACATACACCCCCTATTGTAAGCATGTTCTCCATCAATATATAGCAACAGGACGTAGGGTTATTATCCTGAGGGAGGCCCGAACCTGTATAAAAATGGTTGTCCCCTGCTGTCAGAGCTCCTGGCACTTGGGCCCTAGAGGTCCCTACCCCCCAGTAATCATCATTCTACGAATACCGTAAGATCGTCGATTCACCGATCGTCGATATATACACTATACCCTATATAATTGCATAGTTGCATACTGAAAATTGAAGCCACCTAATAAGTTACCGAATGAATCAATGTGTTATACTGTAATTTACGCATTTCAATTTTGCATTCGTCAGGAATAAACCAAATAAACAATCACTCAATTAGAGAACTAGGAGGTGGATGCAAAGATGAGAGAGCACGTACACTGCAAGAGTTCTTGGTTGCCACCGTCGTGGACCCGCCTTGCTACTGCTACCTCTGCCCCTCGCCGCCGCTCCTCACCGCCTCATCGCCACATTGCACCCATCGTTGTCGCCTCATCACTTGTCAGGGTGGAGCACCCTTTAGCGTCACCACCGAGTCGGGAACCCAGGATGGAGGCCACTGCCAAGCTGAGCGATGGTTGTCGTCCTCGTGGTGATGGCGATTGGTGAGTGGCTACTAGCAGCGAAGGTGGAGTCGCGGTCTTGCGGAGAGACAAAGAGCCAGGGAGGGATTAGAGAATAGGGATTAGGTCTTAGGTTATTGGCTAACGAGCTGGCCAGCTAGGTATCGGGCCTTTGGGCTGGGCTGTTTTCTTTCATATGGGTATTCTGTTATTTCAGTTCACTCGGAGGAAAAACTAAACTAACTGAAGTAATTTCGGTTTTTCAATATTGGAAACCAAATTGTAAACCGAAAACCGATTTAACCCTAAATTTTAGTTATTTCGGTTCGATTTTCGGTTGGGTGTTCGGTTCTTTGGTTTATATGCCCACCCTGATCTACAATTACTTGTAGAAGCATTGTGGACTCACAAAGCAAATAATTCATACTTCTTCCATACAACTAGAAGTAAGTTAAACACTATACTTATGTGATTATTTATACTTTATACACTATGAACTGTATGAGTTGTAACTGCGAAGATAAACTTTGGCAGCGTCCATGGGATCTTGATTATAATCACACCAAAAGTGAATAGGGTAGTACACCTTGATCCATTAGAGCCTCACGACTTCACGGCTATTATCGACTTTATCGAGAGGTGATAGTACACATTTCATTTCCTCTGTAATTTTTAGTTCTTTCATTCTTTTGCGATTGGCTAGAATTTTAGAATTGCGTAGGGCATTCACCGCATAAGTTTCTTGTGGAGGGAGATCCAAGCAAGGAGCCAACAACACTTTGCGACATGGTTTCAACTTTAAGATATTCCATCATTAAGTACATAACTAATGCTATCCATAATTAATGCCTAGGATTTAATTTTTTCAGTGTAGCTAGCACCCAAGCCACAACATGATGAGACTCATGCCATATTCGAGGATCGAAAACCTTAAGAGGCTAATGGAGGTTTGTCAATCTTAACTATTGAGTTGTACTTTTCATTTTATTTATATGCATGACCTTAACATACTTGCTACATGTTTTGTCTTCATTGGACACAAAGGCATGAAGGAAGTCGACCTCGTAGAGATTAGAGGGCAATTTCCCTATTTTTTTTGTTTGCAATGTCTTACAAGAGAAATGCGAGTTCCACGCTCCAATAGATGGATCATGTGTAGTGTTGTGGTGTTGTAGTGCCACACTTTGTTTTTATGCATTGTGTAGTTGAACACTTTCTCTTTACGTAATTTGACTTAATTAATGTGTGAGTGGATGTTATAATGTGAACATACTTTCTGAAGTTGATTTCAATTTGTGAATACATGTCATGGTGTTGCGTCGAATACACAAATTTTGTTGAATTTCCTATTTTGATGTTATTTCTGCTAAATATATATTTCTAATGTTATATACACACGTTCCAAAAGGTTGCATAAAATAGGCATTTAAGATATAATAGAAAACCCAGACGGTTGTTTCTGCAATGGCCATTTGGGATGTAACAGATATCCCAAACAGTTTATGGTAAGGTGTATCCTAGACGGTTTTATTATCAGATTTGTCGCAAATATATTTCTCGTCCCCGGCGGTTAGGGATTGTCGAGGATGAAGCTGGCTTATACGTTGGCAATCGTCTCGGATGTGTCGTTCTGTATTAGTGTCATATAAGAAAGTATGAGAAGGAGTACTAATGAACTCATATTTGAGCCATTATAACAATGATAATTTCCTAATTAAATATATTAAGGGGAGCATAGTTTTGTTGGATTAATATATGCACACCTTAGCAATAATGAAGAATATAATATAAATTTGTTTTTTGGGTTAAAACTATGTTAATGAAGTGATTAACTAGTAAGAGATTACTCATTATATAATTGAATTAGTGTTGATACATGGTACTTAAAAGATAGATTAACACAACAAAAAGAAACATAGGGAAATAGAATCCCCCACTTCTAAAGCTCGCGGACGGCCTGCGTGCTCCGGCTATCCACGTCGCCCCGATTCTTCCCGGCTGTCCGATGGCCCGGGGGATGGACGGTGGATGGGCGGCTCCTGCGGTGGCCCTGCGAAACCTCACCGGGACCTTGAAAAACTCGGTTCGGGGCCCGCTGCTGCTCGTTTCGGGCCCCCACGGCCCGTTCCCCTCCCATCCCAGACCAATTCCCCACTTCTCTTGCGCTCTTCCTCCTCCTCCTCCTATCCCCCGTGGCCTCACCTCGCGCTGCTCCTCCTCCCGCCGTCGCGCTCCCTCCACGGCTGCCCAACCCCCAAACCCTAGACCAATCCCATCACTGCCACCACCGTTGTTTCTCCCCCAATCCATAAGACCAGGACCTAGCCCTCTGCGGCAGTGCCGGGCCCGTGAGGCGCTGCGCGCCGGAGCTAGGGTTTTGGCCCCGGGCCATGGAATTCGAGGTCGACGGCACTCGACGGCCGAAGCCGCGAGGGGGCGCCGCCGCCGAGGTGTCTCCGCTGGTGATGCAGGAGCGCGGCGAGGTCCCTTCTCCCCGCTTCGATTCATCTCGTGCCCTAGGGTGAGCGTCGAGACACTCCTTCCCTTGGTGTAGTTTCGAATCGTCGTGACTGATGAATGTGCCCACACGCAGGTGCTCTGGTAAAACTATTGGCTGTGTTCAAGAATTGACGAGGAACTGGCTATGGATCCGTTCTCGGTTGTGCGGGATCGGGGACCTTGATGCCTAATCTCCAAACCGTTCTTTCGAATCCCCATTTGGTGTGATTTCTTGAGATCTGTTTGGAGTCCATGAGCCTACCTGCGATGCTTGGTTGCTCGTGACTATCAGAGAACTTCAATTGAGAGGATACAATTATCTTGAAGAGTGTTCTTAACTTGGATTAATAATTTAAAATGCCACTTTCCAAATTTTTGCCTGGCTAGCTTGCTCCTTTTTATCTCCTCTAGGCCGTGCAGATCTGACATCGTTGCTCTTTAATGCTTCTAATCCTTCTAAGTCTTCTATAAATTGATTATGACATTATTCATTTTTATTTTTCTAAACCCTTTGCATCCATAACTTGACTGAATTTTGACTCCACAGATATCATTTAGCTTTTGTTTTGGATGGCCTATTTGCTCACAGTGGTAAAACGGAGAAACTAATATGCATTAGATTTGCATGGTATATGATATTTACTTATTAACTCCATCCAGTGTTTACTTGGCTTTTGAAACTAATGTTGCTTGCTTACAGTGGCGAAACAGAGAAATTAATATGCATTAGATTTGCATCGTATATGGCATTTACTTATTAACTCCATGCGGTGTTTACTAGACATTTGAAACTGATGTTGTTTACTATTTTGCATGCATTGTGATATAATTTCTGAAATTCATGCCACCTTTTTTTTATAATCGGGTGGTTTTGATCACCTATTTATATTATGCATATTAAAGATTAATTTGCTATCTCATATTGATTATTGTGTTACTATCCTTGTTGACAGGCACATGCTGCGTCTGCTACATTAAATTTTAGTGAGAATTGCACATCCGAAATTTTGGCTCGCTATCTGGATGGAATTTGTTACTAAATTGCTTGTTCTTCTTCAGGTGTGCATTTACCTCCGTTGAATGTGTTTCGGTTGCTTTCCATAATTGTTGGTGTCGGTAGAAAATAATGTTAACTTTTCATGTTACATTTCAGAACAGTGAGCAAATGGTGTAAGAGGGAGCATTGACTGCTTTAGCATCAGTGGCTGATTCATCGCAGGTAACTGGCAGCCGGGCCCCGGGTTCGCCCGTGACTTTTTTAGTTTGCCTTTTCGTACCGTGCGCCTGCCTGGTACTGTCCACCGGGCGGTGTTGACGATACGCGTGGCGTGTAGTCTCTCGCGGGCCCTGTTCTTTCGTTTCTGTTCTTTCGCTGTGTTTCTTCGCCGCCTTTTTTCTGTGTCCTTGCCGGCCTCGCCGTGCGGCCGTATGCCCGGCGCCATACCGTCGTTACTGTGCTTGCGTCTTTCGCCTTCAACGACGTATGCTCTGCCTTCGTATCGTGCTAGGGCTTATGCTGACGTGCGCGGTGCTGTGTCCGGTGTGGTGTCCGCGTGCTTCTATGTGTGACCTGCCCTACTGTGCTATGCTTGTTGTGTTTCCTCGGTATTTATTGGGTCCCGTAGGTCCTGTGCCTTCTCGCTGCTGTTCTTTCGTTTCTGTTCTTTTGCTGTGTCGATCGCTCTTGTTTCTCTGCTGACCTTCTTCCCCGTCAGTGGTATCCAAGTTGCCTTGTTCACCGTGTGAGCGTTCTACACTTTGCTCTGCTTCGTTGTCTTTGATGTTTTTATTTTTGGATGGATCTGTTCGCTGTGACTGTTTTCGTTGGACTATTGTTCCGGTCGCGTGGTGGATCTCGAGCTGGGTGGTTTCTCGCTGCTTTCTTGTGCCTTTTTACGGTTCTCGCTGCCGCCTTTTGGATTCTCTTTTTGGTGCTTGTTTGGTTATACTTTCTTCCCGGATTGAGTTGTTCTTTTTGCCTATTCGTTTTATGGGTGGTTTGCTTTTCTTTTTTGTACGCGTTTACTCACTTCGCTTTTCGGTAAGCTTTGCTCGCCGTGCTGTGCTCCTACTGTTAATATTGTGTAGGTGTGTTGTTATTTGTTGCTCTTGCAGGCGTGCTGTTCGGTGTGTTTCCGCTACGGATGGCGTCTTTCGGCTGAGGTGCGTTTTCGCATGGTTTGCATCTGTTGTGGTCTTGGTCGACCATTTGCTCGATGTCGATCTTACAGTATTATTAATGATGTTCAGCTTTGGTCTGATTTTGTAGCCCCGTGGTCCTACTGTTCGGTCAGTTCCTGCCTTCGGCGTCTTCTGCTTGTTGCTGCTGTGTTCTTCTTTGTTCCTGGTGCTCTCTACCATTCGACGTGAGTGTTCTTTCTTTCATTCATTATACTGTGCAGTGTGCTGTTTTTATGTATATGTTTCCTTCGTATTTCTCATCGCTAAGCTTGTGCACTCGGTGGACTGACGTATTCTTTCTCTGGGGATTTGGGTTGTGGTTCTCATTTAGGTCTGTGAGTAGTGTGGACATCTGTTGGTTAGATGTTCGCCGTAGAGGCTTCGTTCGTGTCGTTGTTGGAAACTGTTGCTTGTCACTGTGGTGGGGTGTATGTGGCGTATATACGTGAGATAGCTCATGATGGTTCTATTTTAGGAGGCGCCGAGTTAGAACTTCCTTTTAGGGATTTACAGGGCACTTGTCCACGGAGATTCTTCTGGGGATGTTGCGATGGAGTGGCAGCTGCATATGACCAGGCTGCTTTCTAGGCCATCGTGTACCTTCAGACTGTGTATGGCTTTCTGGTCTTGGACTATGGCCATTACAGCATGCTGCATGATAGAAGAATTGTTAGGTCTGCCCTGGAAGTCGCTGCGGATGCTATTTATTTCGCGACCTGCGCGGTTGGTGCTGCTGGATTACCAGGCTGTTTCGTCGAGGGTATGAATAGCAGGTGCTTCCGTTTTTTCTCTGAGCTTTCGGCTCTTGGTTTAGCTCTTTAGTGCCCGCCTGATTTCCCATCCTCTGTATGAGATGCACCTGCATGTAATTCTCTGTTCGCTGTAACTATGTCGATGGCATCGGTTGTTTTAACAGCTGATTTGTCTCACAATAATTCCACATAGATACAGTCTTGTTGTTTCCTGCTGTTGTTCGCCTTTGGGACCGTGCTGCTATGTCATGTCATCCTTTCTGTGCACGCGCTCATCGCGCTGTTCTCTTTAGCTTTGTCTGTTGTACCTATCTATGGATATTCTTGCTGTAAGATTTGTCTTCCTCCTCTGTTCTTTGTCGTGCGGCCACCAGTGGAGAACCCCCTTATAGATGAAAGCTTATTAGTGGCGTTCCCCCAAAAAGCAACGCCACTGCTATCTGCTCAGCTTATCAGTGGCGTGTCATCTGAGACGAACGCCACTAATAATAAAGTACTAGTGGCGTGCTCCTCTATACCACACGCCACTAGTAAGTGGGGCCCAGCCGTGGCCCGGGAAAACTTACTAGTGGCGTGGTCTGGAGAGCACACGCCACTAGTACCAGGCTTACTAGTGGCGTGCTTGCCCATCCCACACGCCACTAGTAAGAGGGGGGCCCGGAGGAATTTACTAGCGGCGTGGTCTCAGTAACACACGCCACTAGTACCTAATTTAGTAGTGGCGTGCCCCTCGGTACAACACGCCACTAGTAATGGGTGCTTACTAGTGGCGTGGTCTCTATATCACACGCCACTAGTACATGGATTACTAGTGGCGTGGCTCGCTGGTACACACGCCACTTGAAGATCAAGATCTGCCAGTTTTCACGGTGCAGGTGCCACCGGGTTTCGACTTCGTCGAAGATTTCCCGGCTGACAAGTTCTATCTGCGTTTCGAGGAGATCTTCAACATGTTCAACCTCCTCCGCCTCCACCCATCCTTACTCCGCCTATGGGCGCTTCATGAAGGCAGAGTGGCCAGACTCGAGAAGGAGCAGGATGTCGCGGTAGCGGACCCTTACCACATGCACGAGAACAACCTTCGCAACCCTCAGGGGTTTGAAACTGCGAAGAGGTACATTTCAGACTTCATGGTTGCCAATAAGGGGAAAGACTGCCTTCTCGTGCCCTACCTTCCCCTGTAAGTCGTTCGCTAGCCCCAATATGCCTTCGTAGACCTCCATTATGCTTGCACGTACCAAGGTTTGACGATATTGGTCTGTTCAACTGTTTGCGCAGGAACCACTGCATCCTCATCGTTGTATCCCCGAAGTATTCCCATACTTATTTCTTGGATTCGATGAGAAGCGAGAAGAAAGACTATACCTCCCTGAAGCAGCTTCTAGATGAAGCTCTATTCGAGTATAATTACAGGGGAGGACACACCATCGAGAAGTACAGAAAGAAGAATAAACTTGGCCTGCCACGCTTCGGCCACAACACCGAGTTCTGTTGCATGCAGCAGCCGAAAAACAGCGTGACGTGCGGCTACTACGTCATCCACCACATGGAGCGGTACGTACGTGCACGAAAAACCTTCATAGACCACGCTGACATCACCAAGTGGGGGAAAAGCCTGCAGGAACTCTCAGGAGATTGCAAAGACGCGTTCCGACGCATCCAGGAGAAGTTTGCGAGCATCATCAACCAGGATGTCGTCGACGCCACCGGGATCTTCAACGGCGGCGCATCAACTCCGGAGGAGCGAGAGGCTCGCTTAAAGGGACAGGCTAACGACATACCGCACTTGTACAAGTCGGTAGCAGACGCTCGCCGTGCTAGTTCCGCATACAACTGAAGCGAGCGCTAGCTAGGTTAAACGAGAGTGACGATGATGGGCTTGTTGTGTATATGCACATTGTCGTTGTGTTAACGTTTTACCAAATTCGACTATTTTCTTTTTCAGATGCATAGTTTGTATATTAATGAGAGTTTCGTTGTAATCGTCTTACTTCTTTTTGTAAGATGCCTAATAGCTATATTGATACTAGCTCCTGCCGAACTGCTGCCACGGCAGCAGAAACGGCGGTTTTCCGCTGCCGCGGCAACAACTACACACCGTCATCCTGTCGCACTGTTGCCGTGGCAGCAGAAACGGCGGTTCTTGCTGCCGCGGCAGCCTCTGAACGACCGTCGCCCTGCCGCACTGCTGCCGTGCCAGCAAAAAAATGGTGGTTTCTGCTGCCGCGGCACCACGGTCGCCCTGCCGTACTGCTGCCGCGGCAGCAGAAACGGCGGTTTTTGCTGCCGCGGCAGCCTCTGAACGACCGTCGCCCTGCCGCACTGCTGCCGTGGCAGCAAAAAATGGTGGTTTCTGCTGCCGCGGCACCACGGTCGCCCTGCCGCACTGCTGCCGCGGCAGCTGAAACGACGGTTTTTTGCTGCCGCGGCAGCCTCGGCAGCACCGTCGCCATGCCGCACTGCTGCCGTGGCAGCTGAAACGAAGGTTTCGGCTGCCGCGGCAGCAACAGCTTCGCACCTTCGCCCTGCCGCACTGCTGCCGCGGCAGCAGAAACGGTTGCTTTTGCTGCCGCGGCAGCCTCTGCACCACTGTCGCCCTGCCGCACTGCTGCCGCGGCAGCTGAAACGGCGGTTTTGGCTGCCGCGGCAGCCAATTTTTTTTGGTACCGGAGAACTTACTAGTGGCGTGTGGACCAACCGGGACGCCACTAGTACAGGCATTACTAGTGGCGTGTCTACCCTAGCACACGCCACTAGTAAATAGATGCAGTATTTTTTTTAAATCGAAAAATGGCTACTAGTGGCGTTCAGACAATCAGGGGCGCCACTAATGACCCTGGTTACTAGTGGCGTGTGGAGTAGATAGCGCGCCACTAGTATTTTCTACTAGTGGCGTGTGGACCAACTGGGACGCCACTAGTATAGGCATTACTAGTGGCGTGTCTACCGGAGCACACGCCACTAGTAAATAGATGCAGTATTTTTTTTAAAATGGAAAAATGGCTAGTAGTGGCGTTCGGACAATCAGGGGCGCCACTAATGACCCTGGTTACTAGTGGCGTGTGGAATATGTAGCACGCCACTAGTATTTTCGTTACTAGTGGCGTGTTGAAAGGAGCACGCCACTAGTATGTGGATTACTAGTGGCGTGTGGGCAGCACGCCACTAGTAACAATTACCACCGGCGTGATACTAGTGGCGTGCTGCCCACACGCCACTAATAGCTATTTGAGCACGCCACTAGTAAGGGGTTCTGCACTAGTGGGCTCTGTACTCGTGTATTTCTGATCTGTGGGCTATTTCTCGGTTTTGCCTTAATGCGCTGTGGCAGCTACTGGTCCTGGCACCTAAAATGGGGCCGGCCTAAAAGAGCTTTTGGTCCTTCTCATCCTCGCCCGTGCGGGCCCGATGAAGCTAACGCTTCTGTGCTCTGAGTCTGTACGTCCCATTTTGTTCCATTTTATTTTATCTTACGGGTCTTACTTGGTCTTTTTTTCTTATCAATTTGGGTTCGTTTTCCCTGAATGTTTTTTCTCCCGCCTCATGTTTCTTTTCTGAAACATCCCCTTCTAATCCCGGTGAAACAGTTACGCCATCGGGTATGCGCCCTACAGGTCGGTAGACCTTGTGTCTTTACTTTAGTTTTCTGCCTCTCTTCTGTCCTGTCTGTTAGAGTATTTGCGTTCGGGTTGCTACAGGAGCTCTCTATAGACCTGACAACTCGGTTGAGGCCAAGCGTGAGAGACGTGCTAAGAGAAGAAACTTACGTGCCCAACGACAGTTGACCTTCTCAGGTGCCTGTTGATTAGTTGCCTTTCTTTTATGACTTCTCTTTTGGTATATGCTTAAGTGTCTTTTGCTCTTTCTGTGCATGCGTCTTGTTGTTTTAGGGGCTACGAACTGTGCTGCTATTCTAGGTCCCACGGCAGACCATGCTATTAGTCCTGGCTGTCTTCGTTTCCCTCAGGAATATATTGATAGCCTGAAAGGTGCGTCTTGTTATGTTTTTTATTTTTCGTGTTGGGCTTTTTTACTATGTTTCCGCTTAGTTTTCTTTTGGTCTCGTCTGTATATGTGTGGCAGCTTCATATCGAGGACGCTCGTATTATGGGTCGCCTGACTTTGAATGTGCTTATTGCCATGCTATCTTTTGGTTCGAGGAGCGATGCAGGAATAATTCTTCCGTGATGAAGAATAGGATTGTTTATAACTCTTGTTGTAGGGGTGGTAAGGTAAGGATACCTCCTTTCAAGCAACCCCCTCCTTTATTGGCTTCGTTGCTCAGATTCGATGGTGATACACGGTGTAAGAAGTTCCTTAGAAAGAACAGGCAGTACAATTGCCTATTTGCTTTTACATCCATGGGCGCCAAAATTGATGATGAGATTAATAGATCGGGGGTCCGTACGTGTTTAAGATTAATGGCCAAGTCCACCACCGTATTGGCTCCCTACTGCCTTTTGCTGATGACCCTCCCAAATTTGTTGAGCTATATATCTATGACACCCAGAATGAGATCGACAATAGAATACGTGCTTTGACTTCTAGTGAAAAGAGTGAGTGTGATTTAGACACGCAGCTAGTGGCTGAACTATTGTCGATGCTAGACGAGCACAATTCGTTGGTACAGCAGTTTCGTTTAGCAAGAGACCGACTCGAGGTGTGTGGCAATGAGGACGTTGCTATTAGAATTGTGGGTGCTAGGCCAGGTGATCCAGTTCAGTATAATCTACCCACGTCCAATGAGCTTGCCTTGCTGGTGGTTGGGGATTTTTCTCTTGATACTTACAAACGTGATATAATCGTTCATCGACGATCGGGAGAGCTTCATCGTATATCACCTTTGCACCCCGCTTTTATGGCTTTACAATATCCGTTGTTGTTTCCATATGGCGAGCGTGGTTTTCAGGTTGGTGTGCGATACGCTGGTCTGCCTGCTGATGTTAATATTGGTAGAATCAAAGTGACCATGCAGGACTACTACAAATATTGTTTCCATTAAAAAAGGGACAACCCAACCCATACACATGCTACGGTAGGTTATGTTCTCAGGCCAAGGTTGATGCTCGTGCATGCATAGACGAGGACCGATTAATTTTTGTTATTGAAAATCAAAACAAACTAAGGGTTGAAATCGTCCAAGGTATAGCTGATGCTGTTGGTGCCGGAAATATAGATAGTGATGACATTGGCAAACAAATGGTATTACCGGCTACACATACAGGGGGTAGACGGTATATGTTGCAGAACTATCATGATGCGCTTGCTATCTGTAGAGTCTTTGGCCCACCGAACCTGTTTATAACATGTACCTGCAACCCTAAGTGGCCCGAAATAAGTGAGGCTCTCCGTTTTGAGCCTGGTCAAAAACACACGGATAGAGCGGACATTGTAGTGCGGGTATACCATATGAAGCTGATTGAGTTGCTAGCCGATTTCAAGAGTGGAGTGCCCTTTGGGCCTATTGATGCAGGTACCAATGCACCTTCTATATATATTTTATCTCTGGTTCTTTGTGTTGTTTTCTCCTTGCTTTATTTTTCATGCGCTTATCTTTGTTGTTCCTAGTGCTGCACACGGTTGAATTCCAAAAACGTGGTCTGCCGCATGTGCATGCGCTTCTTTGGCTCGCTCTTGATACATCAAATCCAACACCAGGTCTTATTGACTCTTTTATTAGTGCCGAGATCCCAGACTCAGCCATTGATCCTCTGGGCTATGCTTTAGTAGCAGAGCACATGATGCACGGTCCCTGTGGTAGCCTGAACAAGGACTGCCCATGTATGAAAAATGGCGTGTGCTCAAAACATTATCCCAAGCCTTTCCAGGATGAGACTTTAATTGATAAAGACAGCTTCGCGATTTATAAGCGCCCTGACAACAGTCGTTTTGTTATGAAGGGAGATGTTAGGCTCGACAACCGTTGGGTTGTACCGTATAACATGTTTTTGTTGAAGAAGTTTCAGTGCCATATAAATATCGAGTGGTGTAATAAGACAAAGGTTGTCAAGTACCTTTTTAAATATGTCACTAAAGGTGCAGACTATGCTAAAGGCTATCTTGAGAGAATAAAGAAAGGGCAAGATGCTCCTATAGATAAGCAGACGGGTGCTGTTAATGAGATCAAAGAATACCTTGATTGTCGTTATATCTGTGAGCAGGACGCGGTGTGGAGAGTGTTTGGTTTCGATATACATAACCATCAGCCAGCAGTCGAGCGCCTTCCAGTACATCTACTAGATATGAATGATGTTACTTTCTAGTCGAACACTAATCTCAGCAATGTTGTTGGCAGCTCGTTTATTAGAAAGACAATGCTCACGGAGTGGTTTATCACCAATAGGTTGAGTGCCGAGGGGAGGGATCTTACTTACTGTGAGTTCCCGACAAAATTTACATGGTGGAGTGCAGATAGATGCTGGCACGTACGGAGTGGAGGTTTCAAAATAGGTCGTTTGTATCACGTACACCCGTCTGCAGGTGAAAGGTACTTTCTTAGAATGCTTCTTATGGTAGTGAAGGGGGCCCGAAGCTACGAAGATGTACGTTCGTTCCAAGGTATTGTGTATTCCACATTCAAAGAGGTTTGCAATGCACGAGGGTTACTCGGGGATGACACGGAGTGGGCTACTGCTTTTGCTGAGGCTGCGTTGTGGGCTAGTGGCTATCAACTGAGACTCTTGTTTATCATGATGTTGCTTTTCTGTGATGTTAGGACGAGCTCGCTCTGTTCGACAAGGTTTGGGTAGAGATGGCTGATGATTTGCAGTATCGTTTACGGCAGACTTTAGCTAACCCGAGATACGTTGTACCATCAATTGAACTTAGAGACATGGTTATAGCCGAGCTAGAGGACCTCCTGCTTAGAAACGGATGTAAAATATGTGACTATAATTTACCAGCTAGGTCTGACCGTTCGAACTCTCTGTTGGAAGATAGATTAGTACTAGAGGAGATGTCGTACGATGTTGTTACATTGGCTAGGCAGTCCGCCTTGCTGCTTTCTAAACATAATCATGATCAGAGAAAGGCGTTTGACGTCACTGTGCACTCTGTTCTTGAAAGGGCGCCGGGTTTCTACTTTGTTTCAGGCCACGGAGGTACTGGGAAAACGTTTCTGTGGAATTCTATTGTATCTCATCTTAGGTCGTTGGGCAAAATTGTTCTTACTGTTGCTTCATCCGGAGTTGCCTCTCTTTTGCTTCCTGGTGGTCGCACCGCTCACTCTCGATTTAAAATACCTATAGATATTGAGGATGGTACAGTGTGTGATATTAAAAAAGGCTCCATGCTTTGTGACCTGATTAGACAGACCACCCTGATTATTTGGGATGAGGCCTTGATGACGCACCAAAAATGCTTTGAGATGTTAGATAGAACTCTACGCGATATTCTCTCCGCATCAAATCCGTGCGCGGAACAGCTGCCGTTTGGTGGAATGGTTGTTGTACTTGGAGGAGATCTCAGGCAAATTCTGCCTGTCATTGAGGGAGGGAGCCGGTCTCAGATAGTAAACTCGGTAGTTACAAACTCACCTCTGTGGAACCATGTTAGAGTACTTACTTTATCAATTAACATGCGGCTTTCTTCACATGTCTTGGATGAGGCTTCTCGTGCTGATATGAACGAGTTTAGTCGCTGGGTTACAGACCTTGGTGATGGTGCCTTGCCTACCATGCAGCCTCCTGGTGAGCCTGATGCGGACTGGATAGACATCCCGTTTCGCTTTCTACTCTACACTAATGGTGATAAAGTTGAGTGTATAGTGTCAGCCGTGTACCAGGACTTCTCGTGTCGATGCTCCGATCCTAGCTATCTCAGTGCACGTGCCATACTGGCTCCAACCAATGAACTTGTTGCTGATGATATCAACGTTTTTGTTTTGTCCAGTCTTCCTGGTGAACAAAAGGAGTATCTAAGCTGCGACGCTCTCTCTGATATACAAGATCAGGTGGCCGATGCTTATCTGCTGTATCCTTTAGAGTTCCTGAATTCAATACAGTCCAACAATTTCCCGCATCATAGATTGGTGTTGAAGATAGGGGCTCCGATAATCTTACTGAGAAATCTAAATCAATCAGGGGGTCTATGCAATGGGACACGTCTAATAGTCAGAAATTTAGCAGAGCTCATCATTGAGGCGCAGATCATTAGTGGATCAGCCATCGGTGAAATAGTATACATACCTCGCATTACTCTTAGCCTAGGAAAGTGTAAGTGGTCTTTCACATTGCGCAGACGACAGTTCCCTGTCAAGCTTTGCTATGCCATGACAATAAATAAGAGTCAGGGACAAACACTGGAGAGAGTAGGAATCTATCTAAAGCGACCTGTTTTTACCCATGGGCAACTGTACGTTGCTGTTTCGCGTGTGACGTCTCCAGATGGGCTTAAGATACTGATTGAGAATGATGATGGATCTTGCGGATCATGCACAAGGAACATTGTCTACCGTGAAGTGCTAAGCAGCATCCCCTAGCATACGTGCTATGTTATATATTGTGTAAGCTTTATATGTATAGCTAGATTTGCATATACCTCTTCAGTGTCAGCTCTAAATACGTCTTTTACTAACAAGCAAGAATCTCTTAGCTGATGTTTGGTATAGAAGTGTACGTGTATCACTATGATTTGCCTTTTTTGATTGAACTCTCTTAGGCTTCTCGTATAATGCAATGAAGGTGATTTATACATGCAGCTATCAGTGTATCTTTTATTATATTCAGCTATATTGTAGTATTTGCTCTTCTTAACGTATATATAACTGTGTATATGTTTCAATTGCAGATGGCCTTCAGTCTTCTAACTGAACTTAGGCCAGGTGGTAGACACTGGAATGTTTGTGTCCGAGTTGCTCGCATGTGGGAGTACCGTGGAGGCACAGATGATGGTCGTCTTCAGCATGTGGACCTTGTCCTTATCGATGAGCAGGTGCTGGATCTGTGCTATAATACCACTTTTCAGCCCTTTGGCCATTTTGCTTATGATCCATTGTTGTATTGGCTACCTTTTTTGGTGCAGGGAAATAGTATGTCTGCTGAGATTGGGCCTGATGATGCAGCTGACAAAGCATCCCTTCTACGTGAAGGCCATGTGTACGTTTTGTCTAGGTTTATGGTATCGCCTGCTAAAAAATTCTACAAAGTTGTTGAAGGGCGCTATGTGATTAACTTCACGTTCCACACGCTTGTGGAGGAAAAGACAGAGGTACCGACAACGTTTCCTAGATTTACATACGACCCAGTTCCATTCTCCCAGCTGTCATCATATGTGGGTGAGAATCAGCGTTTCTTAGGTAAATTCTGTACAAACCTTTTGAGCTCATCTCGCTGTTAATGATCAGCTAGGCAGTGTGGGTTATACATTGATTTTCTATTCCTTTGCTTTTGTTCTAGACGTTGTGGGCATTATTGTGAGTGTCTCCGAGGCTTCTACCATTCATATTTCCGGCCAGTGAGCTCCAACTACCAAACGTCTCATCGTGCTCAGGGACGAGAGGTATGCCCATGCGACTATCTGCTTAGCTACACTTTGTTCACTCCGTTACATATTAGTGTTTCTTTTCCTGCTGATCTTATCCAGCAACCATGAGATGAAGCTGATCTTGTGGGGTTGACGAGCGGCAGAGTTCCCTACTGATGATGTCATTGCCGCCGGTGTGAACCATCCGTGGCTGCTATTTTCGTCGGTATGCTGATGAAGACATTTCGCGGTGAGCGCTTTCTTATCCTAAGAAAATACAAGATGCACACGCTGTGCTATGTGTCTTATTGAAGACTCTAATTATTGTCGGTTTTAGGTGAGGATTCTCTTAGTGGTAATGCTGCCTGCAGATGGTACATCAGCCCTGATGATTCTCAGGGCTAATGCTCTTGTTACCAGGTAATTCTTTTACTTAAGTGAATGTACTCACTGCCTCCAAAACTCAGGCCCTCCTTTTTGCTTAAGTCTGATCCCACTGCTGTTTCTGCAATTTCCTCTAGCTTCAAGGATCGTTTTGAGCCTATAACGCATATTGCCGCATCTAGCCAGTCCGTAGTATCACGTATTCCTTCAGCTCAGATCCAAGAAAAAATGATGTTGATCTTTCAACTATTAATCAGTATGACTTCCCGGTATGACATCATGCCAACCCCGTTTTTCATTACGATTTCGTGGTAACATTTATATACACTCTTTGGCGAGGACGTAAACTGTTTGCTGTTTTGCTACAGCCTGAGGGTTTCAAGTGCACGGCGGTGATCGCAAGGATGGTGCCCGGACAGTCCTGGTGGGTTTGCCTCCTGCAAAAGATGCTGCAAGAAGTCTTTACCTCACGGTGACGGGTATAAATGCACGGAGTGTCCATGCACTTGGAAAAGGTTCAGGTATGTAAGTCGTCACACGTACCCTGAGGATTGATCATGGTACTTCTCTTGGTTTACAGCTCCCTGCTCTATAATATTAGGTACAAGATATGTGTCGTCTGCACGGATGGAACAGCTGAAGCAGAGTTCATGCTGTTTGGAGATATTGGCCAAGAGGTAGTGGGTAAACAAGTTGGGTCCGTGCTGCGAGCTGGTCACCAGGATCACGACTTCCCACCTGATATTGTTGCGATTGTCTCCAAGAAATATACATGGAACATCACACTTACGGAGAAGAGTTTCTTCAAAAAAAACAAAACGTTTCAGTTAACAGCATTGACGTTTGTTTTGGTTGTCTTTTGGTCGTCAGCCTGCGATTCCCCACGTCCAGATAGTTGCCGCTGATGCCTCTTCTTCCTCTGCATCACTAGCGCGGGAGACGTCTGCTCATAATGACGATCCAGAGGACGCTACTGCAACAGCCCCGGCGCAGCAGGACCATCTCACTTCGACTCCTCAGGTTTGTAATTTGCACACTGCTTAAATTCCAGTAGTATATCCATGCGGTGATGATCTTCTTCTGCTGCCCAGAATGTTGAGGCTAGAACTGAACAACCTGCCTACGCTCCTTCAGATATATCAGACAATACCCCTATGTAAGTACCGCGTCAAAGAGTATTGCATTCTTTTTTTTGCTCCGTTTAACTGTGTTTTACCAGGAAGGATACTCTGCTGGATAAAGTGCACTTAACAACACGCAAAAGATTATTCGATGATGAAGATGAGGTAAGTCTGGTCAGTTTCTATCTGTACAACGTCCGATTAGCCGCCGACTTGTTTTAAAATTCTTGCTATCTATACTCATCTTATTTATTAACATTCCACAGGATGTCGCTCTGCCGGCCCAGCCTGGAGCTGTTTCTGATAAAGGAGTGAAGAGTTGCGCTGGAAAGAGGGCGAAAGACTACTAGGTGAGTTTCTATACTTTTGTTCACAGCGTTTCGTCAGTACGTTTGTTTTCAAAGGCACTGCTATATATATTCATAACTCGCTTTTGTCTCAACAGTAACTATGGATGGACCGTTCTTTTGGTGGATATCATCGCTGCTGTCTCCTTGCGATCATGTCTTCTTAGTAGTGCTAAGCCAATGAACCTCTATTAATATATTCTGTATGGGAGTTTCAGAGCACCTGAGATGGTCTTGTGTCTCGCGCTTACAGCTTTCAGACCGACCATCTGTAGTCGTAGGGTGCTTCAATGTCTCACCTTTTGGAACATATTGTGAGCGTATGTTATCTTATTAGTGTTGGTGCAGTCTCCCGTCGTCAGCTTCGTTGTTCATATGCTAAGACTTAATCCTTCCTCGTCCGTGCCGTCAGATTTGACTATGTGTGCCTGTATATATAAGTTGTTATCTATAAGAACTTTTTAGCTGTTTGTTAATCGTTTATCATTTCCGTGTTTTCTATCAGAAGCTTCTTGCTTTGTCGTGCCCTTTTGGTACAAGATGTAGCATCCTGATAGTCTGAGACACATGAAACTCACGCTGTTGGCCTGAACGTTCTGTGTTTAGCGAATGCGACTCGCTGCTTTCCGTCAGATAGCTCAACCACGTTGGTCCGACGTGATGAAAGACAGAGCTCGAGCTGAAACACGTGATTCTCCCCACGTACTGCCAAGTGAACAACGCCACGGTGCTGATCCAATTGACACAACGTAGTTGCTGTAACGAATGGTACATGAAAAGACAACATATTCGACATTATCGCCTCGATAGTGTAGCTGCACTTGCTGCGCTCTTCTTGATAAGGACAGCATTTCCCCAGCCAGTGTTCCCCTTGCTCTTCCTCAGCCCTGCTATCTGCTCCCCTTGCTCTTTCTCAGCGTTGCTATCGTCGTCTCAGGTATGACTTCCATCCTTGCTGAATCCACAGTATACAGCAACCTCATTTTCCATGTTATATACTTAGATCGTTTCTCTCCCTATGTATATGCAGACACCTCATTGCTCGCTCTGTCACTACGTACAGATTTTGCCAAGGTAACATACAATGGGCAGTTTACATCTACGTACCTTTTTTGTTTGCACGTCCATATGTTTCGGCATACCAGTTTATTTCACGTATTTATTTTCACTTAGCTTACCAATAAACTTACCAATCCATACCAATTGCTATCCACGGCATATACTACATCCTCAATTACGTTCCTCTTTGTCCTCTTTCAACCAGCAACGAGACATATACTCTGTACCAGTTATCATCTCTGAAGTTTTACCTCCCACTCGAGTTGACACCATGCAAAAAGCAATGATAAGGCCAAAGATCCTATTCGCTGGTATGCTCCATGCCCTTGGACTGCCAGAGCCAATTTACCATCTCCACCAAGATTTCTATGGCAATCCCTTAGCAACGGTCCGTTTTTACGCATCGTCCGCCAAAGGTTTCGACGTCTGCAACCAGATGTCGTTCGTGGGCTTCTCACGTAACAGTACAGAGGAGGCCGAGGACGCTGCAGCAAGACGAGCCATAGAATACATGGAAAATTCCAAGAAGGTGGAGTTAGAAGACTATAACCACAGAAAACTGAAAATGACACAGCAGGAGAACAATGCACTAAAAAGACAGTTGCAGCTCAACAGGTCTACGATCAAAGAGCTTAGCAGGGGATGGGCCTCCACTATACAAGGTATAGATCAAGCTTGTCATGATAATCTCACAGTTGTGGACGAAAATTTTGAGGCCTGGCCGAAAACAAATGCGGAGACCAATCTCAATCGGACCCTCCTAGAAGTCGAAGAGACAGCGCGAGACTTCGATCGCTTAAGCATACAGGCAACTGAGCTTCTACAGACAGTCAGTGTTTACCCGTACGGTAGTGACGACGGAGAAGAACCAAGCTACCACGAGCTGCAGGCTGCTATCGAAAATGAATGTGCTAGCACCAGTACCTCGCATAACAATGCTGAGTAGCACAAATCACTCTTCGACCTAGTGTGCGCCCTGCGCCTGTCTGTAATCTTCCAAGTGTCTTGCTACTATGTCGAGACCACCCTTACTTTTATTTGTATCCGTCGTTCATTCTGTACGCTATTTATGTTTATCTATCGTATTTCCTTCGGTGTTAATAAACTACTCGTATTTGTTTCTAATATATGTATATATATATGTGTCTCTGTGTATGAATAATCAGTGTATTCTTCTTGACTGGTCAGTGTTCAGTACAGAGAAAATTTTAAAATACTCTTGTCACACAGAAAAGCGCTATTCCACCAAGCTTTCTCCCTCGCATTAATATTTCCGAACTGATCCGAGGCGCTATTTATGTTGCCATCCACCGCGTTAAACAGACATGCTGTGTGTACAGTAGGATCCCTGTATATATTTGACTTTGTGACACTACCTCCTTTCTTCAGAAAAAAAAGGTTGCCTTGGTACCAAAAACAGGACACTTCGTTCTTATCGCTTCTTCTGCTTCTTGCTGCATCCTCCTCAGCGGCGTGCTACGTCCAGGCTATCGCGCACGAGAATCACCACATAATCGGCGCTGCTGAGTAAGGTATGTGTAGCTCACGTCAGGCCGCAGTGTTCCTCAAGCTAGTACCCGTCGTTGTTTAACGCTTGATTACTCCTACTGCGATAAACATCCTCTGCTTCTTGATTTTTTTTCATAAATTTATGGTACAGAAAGAAAGCATAAATCACTCCGTTTGTCCTAAGTTGCTGATGGAAGGTGACCTCTCGTCGGAGCATATCTTGTCGCCGGAGATAACATACGAAGATGAAATGATGCCGCAGCTCCCTCAGGTTCATCTCCTTCCCTCCCATTATCATAGCATCATTGTACCACTGCATACTCACGGTATATCACTATTTCTGTGTTTTGAAGCTGTCACCTAGACGTGTTACGATAAGCAAGCAATATCTGCTTCAACAAGCGCTAGAGCAATTAAGCCTTCGTATGCACACGACCGATACATATAAGATGAGCGATGGTCAAACTCACGCTTCCGTTGCCATTGATGTACCGGCACATGCAAATGAACCTATGCTGCGAACAAAATTGTTCTATGGAGATTACGCCACGACCACCGACGAGGCTATCGAATTAGTGAGCCAAGCTGCATTAATGTACCTGCAGAACACAGGTATCATTTATGTTGATGATGCGAACTTACTTGCTCTTAAGACTTGCAAGCGCCAGCTGCTGCAGGCGATGTCTTGGGCGTCGGCTTTCGAGGTGCGTATAGCTGAATTGGAAAAAGCACTGCAAACCTCCTCTGCGGGTTATAAAACACGTGCATGCATCCTCACTGAAACACCAGCAAATCAAGCAATTATTCCGCACGAGGTGGTAACGTTACTCCTATGCTGCTTGTTGTTTTTCTGTTCCTGCTCTTTAACGCTGATAAAATACTAATTTACCATTCAATCAGGACCAGATCCCTGAACCCATCGACCACAGTCCCCCTTCCGTGAACAACAAGCGGATCAAAACCCTCACGGACAGGTGCGTGTCTACATGCTCTGTCTCATACAAGCTAAATACTTCGTCGTTTTTTATTTTGTTAGCGCATATTCTCATTCTTTTATCTGCCTTCGAACATTACAGCGGTTCACGCGTGCAGAGAGCTTTATTCACCGCAGAGCATACCGTCGCATCTGCAGAAGATGCCGCTTAGAAAAGTCTACCCCTGCTAGCCATTCGCTCAATGTATTATAGTAGCAGTGTGTATGCTTAGAAAAAACTAGCTTCAAATTCCCCTGTGTGCTCGCCGTCTGACGTGTCCGCTATCAAGCAAAATATTTTCCTATCTCGTATAGTCCTATTTTCAGTCCAAATAGCTAAGACTATGAGGACAATATATCAGTTATCTACTAAAACAATATAAGAGCACGGTGTTGTTCTCCTGTACAAAATGAAACTTCTGTAATCACTTACCGTCACGCTATTACTCTATATTTATCGTCAGAACTATCTGAAGTACATGTAACAGAAAATTAATTCAACGCTCGCTTAAAAAGATTAGGATAAATCAAATTCCTATTACGTGATTAAATCAGTCTTCGTCTCCTAACGCGCGCCAAGGCGCGCATCGTCCACTGGTACTACCAATTAGCAGCAATGTTTCTTGCCTAGAAGCCCTGCTGCTTGTCTTAAAAGATAGACTAACACAACAAAGAAGAAATATTTCATGTCTTCGTGTGCACGTTGCACGCAGGAAAAATAAGACGTACCTCTTCTTGTCTAGAAGCAATCGTGAAAAGACACTGACTCCATATCCCTTTCTTCGGTACAATGTGTTTATCTGTCGGTAGATTATACCAATTACATGGTCAGGAATTTTTATTTTCTAATATTAAGGTGGGAATTTCTACCGAGCCTACAATTAACCTCCTGAGCCACCCCTCGACAACTCAGGAGGTGGCCCACCGCCATCGCCAAACAACACCGGCAACTCCTCCCTCCCCTCTCTCCGCCGTTGCCGGCCTGCCAATAGCAACGGGACCTCTCCGATTCACATTTTTCTCCACCACCAATCAACACCACCGGCCCTGCTCGTCATCCTCGTCCGTTCCGGATCTAGACGTCAGCCAATGGCTCACCATCTAGCTCTCCTGTGCCAGCGGGACCTTGGTGGCCTCCTCCCATATCTGGCTTTCCTTTGGCTACGGCGCTTCTGTGGGCTTCTTTATTCGGCAAAACATCAACCTCAAGGGCCGCCTAGGCCATGTCATCCTCCTTTCCCTCGTTGGATCCGATGGGAACGGGTGATAGTGACCATCTCCTCTATTGTGTTGGTCCGCTTTGGCTTTGGTTTGCGGGCTGATGGCGGTCAGACCCATCTTGTCTGGGCTTAGGCTCCTGTTGTCGGCATGCATGTTACCACCATGGCCCAGATTGCCTCCGCGTATTTGGTCCCGAACGTTTCCCTTTGCATCTGGCTGGCTCCGAATCTTTGTTTGTCGAGCCCTAAGGATTGTTGCGCACCTCTCCTCTACACCATGCCCTCCGTCTGCGGCAGATGGCCGTCGTGGCTATCGGTATTCGGTACCAATGACTCTGCGAGGGCCATGGAGGCGGCCCTGTCCTGCTTTGGGCGATCGTCGTGGCTAGGCGTGGAGGCCCCTCCATACACCATGATGCTCCATCAAGGCTATCGGGATCAATGGCATTGCAAATGGCGGCCATAGAAATGGTATTCTTCTTGCTTTGGGACATGACCATGATGGAGGGTTGGTGCTTGCTCCTTTGTTCTCGGTTGTGTGGCCTCACCCCCCGATAGTGGCCTACGATGCTCCTCTGTCTAGGGGGTGCATTTTGCATTTAATATGTTTTCTTCTCTCTTCATGTCGCATGTTTTGCATGTTATCATTCTCTTCGGGTTGTCAGTGCCTCCGATCTTCTCCTTGGTCTATCCTAATTGACTCTTATTGTCATCATTTAGTTACTGTATAGTGCCTATCGTTTAAACTCACCATCCTCCTAGACATTATCGTCCTCCTTCTAATGGAGATGCTTTCATTTATAGTACTCTCACATTAGATCCTGTGATATCCTCGTTCATTTTCCCCACTTCCTGGACATCAATCCTTCCTTTCTGGTGGAGTATTTATGCTCTTCCATGTAGTGGTCGACGAGACTGAACCTTCATATGTACCTTGCTTAGTCTCCACATTCCTTAGGATTATTTCGTCCTTCTAGTGGTGATTGCTTGAGGGCACAGGGGTTGATGGCTTTGGTATTACACTGATTGGCAACTTCGAGTTGTGGGATTTCCTAGGAACCTTTCTTCCATGGCCATCTCTTTGGATTTGGTAACAACCCTCGACAGATTCCCCTCTGTTCTCATGGTTCTTGCACAACGGCTATGACAATAACTATGGTCCGAAGATCTATAACACTTCAAACTTGCCTGTATTTAGGCAGTGTACTCTTCTGTTGTGTTGTAACATTTGTGCTTGATTTTTTGTATTTTTATATCTTTTTGCATCGATAAATTTATATTACCCTTTATGCTCTTTTGAGTAATATGTTCAGGTGAGAACCATCCCAATCTCCCAATGATTTCCTCAAAAGAAAAAAAATACCATACACACGCGACACATGTCTCTAGCTCAACATAGCTGCCTCCCTGCTTGCTTCATTTGAGGCTCACCGTCCAAACTGCATAGGACGGAGATTATAAGCAGAGAGGCTAAGAGGCGACCAGCATAGCTCATTTATACTCCTAGTAGTCCTTTGTCTCTAAGATAGATGATGTTTTAGGTTACACGGTCTTCACCGAGTAAATTTGACTACTTTTGTTTGAACATGTAAATAAAAATTTATATTAAAAATAGATACTACTCCTGAAACTATTTTTCATAATAAATACAATGGTGTATTTTATACTTATCAAGTCTAAATATTTATCATTAATTAGTGATTAAAGATAAAAAAAATTAGCTGCACGTTTTTCTAGAAGATCATATGTTTTGGAACGAAGTTAGTAATATAGATATATCTGCAGGGCAGTATCCATTTATTACGATGTTGGTTAAAATTTGCCTTGTTTTATTATTAATTTATGCAATAACAAAGAAAAGGCAACAAATTATATGAAAAATTCCTTTTAGTCGTGCACAAAAGCATCCGAAACATTCTTCGACACACCCACAAAATCATTCCAAGTTGATCGGCCACTGCAACGCTTGAGAAACATAACCGGCTATATATATATTACGTGGTGCTACTTATTCCCTGCATGCGGTTATTGCAGGAACCGCTTAATCAGCAATCTGGGGCGGCGTTAAACACGCGGAAGGTCACTGGCACCTCCGAGGAGTACCTGAACCAGACCGGCGAGAATTGCAAGACCGGCTGCTTGAGGACGCACATCCCGTCGTGCACCTCCACCTTGCCGGCGTCCAGTGGCACGGAGCTGTCCTCGAGGCCGCCGCACCAGACGCGCACGTCCTTCATCGGACACGAGCAGGGCGTCCCGAACTCCACCTCGTACTCCGTCTGGCGCCCGAAGACCCTCCTCGTTGCGCTAACGTCGATGGTTATGTCGGCCTTGCCGCAAGATCGTTTGGCATCACCTGCAATCAATAATAAATCCATCGCGATTGGTTAGAGATGAACTTAACTGTAATCTCGAAGGAAATCGATCTGATTACAAGAGAGACGAACCTGTATGCAGGTGGCAAAGAAGGGCAGCCAAGAGGAAGAGGAGAGCTGCAGCTTTAGCCATGTTCGTCGCTTCACTGGCGATCTAGCTTTTTATTTGCATAATGGTGTTATGGAAATTGAACAGCAGGTATATATATATAGCGTTAGACAAGGTCATACGGCCAGCATGCATTGATTTCTTCCTATGTAACTTATCGGTTACTTTTGCTAATATGCGTTTGTATGGAATTTAATTAGGTAGTAGAAACCGTGAAATTAAATAGTGCGCGCGTACTATTTAGCCCTAGGGACCAGGGAGTGCGCTCGTTTCTTCAACTTTCTCCTGCGACTCCGGGATTATCCGGTGAGGGCGCATGTTCCTTGGCAACGTTATAGTGAATAGTAGGGTGGTGCATTAGCGCTAGCGCGTCCATTTAATTATGACTCATAGAAATATTTAGAATATGAATGGCCCTTGCACCTTCCTTAGGTGGACTTCTCTTGTTCAAACACAAATCCAAACCATTTACTTTATATTTAGCCTAGAACTCATGGGAATAGATCAAGTTGCTATTCCTTAACATGGTTCATATGATCTCGTTTTTGATCATTCTCCACCGTCCCGACCGGTCTCTCTGGTCCTCTCCCTCTCCCTGCACATCACAACTCGTGCTCCCTCGTCCACCTTGTTGCTGTAGCTTCATCGTGCGGTTAAGATTCGCTAGTCCTCGCTCAACTTCTGGACAAATGCCATGGAAATGCCACCTTTAGTTAATTACACCATTACTTATTTAACACTACAATAATTTTCAGCGGAACAATCTGAAGGAAAACTTAATGCAGTTTAAACGGTTTGAAGAAGCAAAAGGTGCCTACCAGACTTTAAGCTTCTCCAATTGAGCCCTGACCAAGGGGAAAAAAACTCATGTGTCATACTATTATAGAAAGTTCAGAAAATAATATAAGTAGAGCTGGAAGAATAGCTAGAAAGTTGTGGCTGGAATCGGTATTTACAACCATGTAACTATTCAATATCCATCGACAATCCAAGACTATAACATTGAAAGAAATGCACAAAGGCCTTGGTGTGTGACAGAATTCATAAGGCATTAAATAAATATACAACTCTTATTTCCTACCAAAATAGGAAGCGTAAATCAGAACTTGATAAATATCATCCAGAAGTTGGATTGAATGGTGGTGGTCCGGACTTGGGGGACGACAACACCGGATCCACAGATGGAGGATGATTTCCTCAAGTAACTAATCAACAAAAACCAATCATGAACAGCAAAACCCTTAAAAGAGATAGTTTTTGGAAATGGCCGCAAAAACAATGGAACAAATGTCATTTGTGTCATGAATCAAGAAGATTTTAACTTAGGGACCAAAATGTCCCTCTTTCTTTGCATACAGATATTTCAACAATTAAATATATATTTTCCTTTAATTAAATTCATGCCATCCTTGCAAATTATCATTATTTGCAGAAACTATGACTTATCATCCAGTGTATCGTAAATACTTACACAATTCCTAACCATGAGAATTAAGGAACCAAAAAGATACTCCCTCCATTTCATAATATAGCGCGCATTGGTTTTCTCAAAAGTCAAGCTTCATAAATTTTGACCAAGTTTATAAAGAAAATTATCAACATCTACAATACCAAATATATACCATATGAAAATATATTTCATAATGAATCTAATGGTATTGATTTGGTATTGTTGATAAATTTTTCTATAAACTTGATCAAAGTTTACAAAGTTTGACTTTAAAAAAACCTAATATGCACTATATTTTGAAATGGAGGGAGTAATCTATAAAGGTCGGCTTACATTTGGATATACATCATGTACGTGCTACACTGCAAAGAACATCAAAAGAATATATGTATATACATATATATGTATGTACATATATATAATAAGAATTGATCGAACTGAATGAGCAAAGAAAACGGAAAATCACCTTTTCTGGTGTTAACACATGCAAACCTATCAGTTACAGTTTTTCACGAAACAATATTTTCTACCTGTACGTTGCTAAACTGCTCCTATGTTGAAATCTAGTCAGATGCCTCAATTTTGTCAATCTAGAGAGGAAGATTTGAAAGCGAGAATCGGAAGTTGAACCTAACATATTTGATTAAATCCACTTTTATAAAACAAGAACGCCTAAATTATCAATTTCCAAATTATAATCCACCAATATTTTGCAAGCTCAATTGCTCACCTTTGTACAATCATCTGATGCAAACACCGATATCTAACATAGAATGTCCTTCTCTCCTGATGTAAAACAAACCACTACCACAGAAAAGCTCATCGCGCACGGTTAAAAAACCTCATCGTATACGGTTTTCTAGCCCGTATGCACCGGCTGGTCAGCAATGTGGGGGGCACATCGCACACGGGTCCAGAACCGTATGCGACGATACGTACATCGCACACGGCTTTTCAGGCCGGCACGTGTGCGATGAGTACCGACATCGCACACGGTAAATCTGCAAGAACCGTGTGCGATGACTCGCACGTCGCACACGGGTCAGCCCAGTGGAGCGTGTGCGATGAAGTGACACATCGCACACGGTCAGAGCATCTGGCCCGTGTGCGATTAGTACCCACATCGCACACGGTCATAGTATCGGAATCGTGTGTGATGTTTGGCCACATCGCACACGGTTATTCTGGCCCGTGTGCGATCAGTACCCACATCGCACACGGTCGTAGTATCGGAATCATGTGTGATATTTGGCCACATCGCACACGATTATTCACTCTTAACCGTGGGCGATGACTGTTCCACATCACACACGGCCGGGAGTTTGGGGCCGTGTGCAATGATGAACCACATCACACACGGTCCGGTGCTCCAACCGTGTGTGTTGACGTGCACATTGCCCACGATTCGTGCCGCCGAACCATGTGCGATGCTGGGAATTGCAACAGTAACGACAACAGAAAATCTCAGGCAACAATATCATTTCACAATATTCATCGGCCACATTCACATAATTCATTCATCAGCCACATATATACACAGATTTCATCCATCAGGCAAATACACGGATTTGATCCAAACACAAATAAAACGAAGATCACATAGATTTCACAACCGACATATATAAGCAAATTGAATCAATTGAATATGAGTTGACCCATTCACAGCCACATAAACAGGAGTTCACAGTCAACATTCATACAAGTTTGGATCTGACAAGGTTGATAGCCAACAGAAAGAAAATAAATACCTCACAATCAAGGTGATCTGAATTGCCCAGTTTCCGGTATGACATGCGTGCCGAAGAAGTAGGCAAACTGTCCTCTAACTTTGATAATATCGTCTTCATGCAACGGTCTTTTGTCCATCAAACTCAAAATCTGCACGAAGTAATTAAATTCAGATTTATGGAGTCCAGCAGTGTCTTTTGTCCTCGAACTCAGAATAACCCTCATCATTTGCTTACAAACGTAAAAAGCACAAAGGTTGGTTCCTTCTGACTGTTGGTTACACTGAAAAGTTGTTGATGAATTACGGCATCAATTAGGGCATCAATTAGCATTACTTAGCACTTAGGAGGAATATTGTACCAATTGTTACCTTCACCAAGTCGTCTTCTCCATGTCACAAGCCCGCTGGGTTTCCCTTTGGTGAGCACCTCCCTCCACGTTTGACGTACTCGGCGAAAACACTATCCAAGAATTTCCTTAGCATCGAGTAGTCTTTACGTGACGCTTGGACGGAATCAAGGTGGACAGCTTTGCTCCATTTAGGTATGATGATAACTAAGATCCAATGTTGGCTGCAAAAAAAGATATCACAACTCGTGTGGAATGATGACAATGGAGGTACAGCTAATGTATAAAAACACACATACTCCTGGTTGTATGGAAGGAGAATGAACTCTTTGTTTTGTTGAGCCATCAATGCGTGGACAACATAATTAAAGACCCTTTTCTTATTCCCCTCGATTTGTTGCTTCAAGACCAACTGTGGGTCGAAGAAACCCACCGGTTGTTTCCGAGCTTTGCATTCGGTGATCATGTGCCTAAGCATAGGAAAGAAAAGAGTTATCATTTACGAAACAAGAGAGAGTTGCCAGAATGTGGAATTTCTTGTAAAATACTTACAATGTGAAGCATCTCATGAGGGAGGCATCGAGGGCACCCAGGTTGAAGAGGAGAAACAAGTCCTCAAAGCCCACCGTACAACAATTATCTAAATCATGAAGGAAATGCTCCTTCTTGAACCACACCGGAATGCTCGACTCACCGGCTTTACATAGTTTCATATAGTGGTCATGTAGCTTTTTGCATAACAAACCTGCCGCCGCCAGGTCTTGGGGGGCAGCAATGGCTCTCCTTTGACATACGTGTGTGCGAGCTCTGCTGGGGGGAATAATCGGTTGAATTCTTCGTCCATCATTAACCCCAGCTCGTTGGCCTTGCCCTTGCCCTTGGCCTTGCCCTGGCCCTTTGCCTTGCCCTGTCCCTTCCATTGTCCCTTGGCCGTGCCCTTCAGCGGCGCTGATCTCGTACTTTTAGTCTTCACTGGTGGGGGCGGTGGCGGTAAAGCAAGATTTGGTGGTGTCAAAAGCACTGGCGCTTGCTTGGGTGACTCTTGAGCTGGTGGGCATGAAGGCGGCTCAGACCACGTGCTCATGACGGATGTGCTGCGAAGAGCGGCTCAGATTCAGCAGCCAATGGTGGGGAAGTAGGAGGCGGTGCAGATGTGAAGGGCACAAGGAGTATGTCCTTCTTCGGCCACTGGACGAAGGACATCTCCGCCTGTCCCAAGGTCTGGAGTTCGGCATCCTGGCTTATGTGGAATAGTGGGAGGCTCTAGAAGCCAGGCTCGACTTTATCGACGGTGCACGTTGCAAACCCTGGCTGTATCGGTACACCGTGCACGGTAGCTTCCTCAGCCGGTGGATGAACCAACCCACTAGCTGCCACCAACGGAAAAGCCATGTGCGCTGTTGGCACTTGTAGCTTGCACTTCGTCGGCCCCGTGATGTCATCGATAGGAGACTTGGCTGTTTCCTCATGGCCTTCAACCCCATCGGGAGCTGATGCACAGCTACTCCTGCGTGCACCGGGGCTTGGGTGTGCAGCAGCTTCAAGCACTTGTGATCTGTACGTCTCCTCCCACATAGCTCTTTCTTTCGCAAGTCTTTCCTCCATCATGCCCGCAAATTGGGCGAGTAGCTCTTGTTTCATCTGTTCTTTTTTCTACTCCGCTCTTGCCCTTTTCCTCGCACGCATCTCTTCTGCGTCTCGAGGGAAGGCCTTCCTACGGGTGACATTGGTCCCGATCGCTCTACAACGACCTGGGGGCTCCTTGGTCCCCAAAGCGGTCGTGAGAATGTCATTGCACCCTTGAGGCTGAAACGAGCCTTGCGAAGCCTGGATGCTTAGCTCTTTCTGTAAATAAAACCTATAATTAGTAGGTACGTAAGCATTGTTGTAATTATAGACCGACGACTAAATGAGGTAGTCGCTCTTACCATAGATTGGTACACTTCCTGGTCTGCTGGGTTGGGTAACACAACCTGACCCGAGGAATTGGTTGTAGACCTCGCTCTCAGGAAGTATCTTGCCTGATCTGCCACAACATCAGCAAAAGGGACATCGCCTCCCCAAAGGCATCGGTTCTCGTCCTCCCTGTCCTAAATCTTCTGCTTCCCATAATATCCTTTGACCCCCATTATGGGGGTGTTTGTTCTTCACGATTAGAGCCTTGCCTGCCTCACTCTTGGCTTCAAAATCTGGCGTTCGCTGCATCTCCACAAATCTGGCCCACTGCTCGGGTAGAATGTGTGGATACTTTTCGAAGGGATCCTTATTCTGCTTCATAAACTTTTTGTGCAACACGTACTTAAAATTCCAAAAAGCATCCTTTGCCTTCAAGAGGGCACATTCTTCCACCTACGTTTTCCATTGCTCCGGCACCCTGAAGTGTTACATTATCTCTAGCACTATGGTGTTGCGCAGGTCCTTACTAACCTTCGTCCAATCCTCGAAGTGAATGGGGACCCTTTCCCTTACCACTACCCCGCACATGGTTCGAAACTTCTCCGTTTTCTTTGGTTCGGTAGGTGCCCCGGTTCTCTCGTCGATGGCCTCCACTTGCCATACTCCTTGGGGCTTTTTGCTTGGTTTTCTAATTCCTCTTCCCTTCTTCACAACTGATAGGGTTTCTGCTTGATCAGTGTTGGTCCCTTCCGGCTGTGATGATGAGTTCTCTTCGATCTCTCTCGTAGAAAAGTCCGGCGATTCATTACCGGACGTCATAGCTAATTAACATGATGATGATGGCAGAAATAACAAGAAGTAAAGCTAGTGCATGCGGGCACAAATAATCATCTGCACGCAAATATTAACAAGCAGCATTGGAACATATGCATTGATATAGCCCTATCTTGCTACTCGTTGTGAGGACACCGAGAACCCTAACCTGCCGGGGAGCGTGTTGGGGAGGCGGCGCTCGGGGACGGGGAGGAGGCGGTCGGAGATGTCGACGCGGTCGGGAATAGGGAGGCAACGCTCGGGGACTCGACGACAGGGAGGCGGCGCTCAGGGACTCGACGACAGGGAGGCGGCGACCAGAGATGTCGAGGCGGCGCTCAGGGAGGCAATAAAAATTCGGGTGAGGCGGCACGCACAAAGCCGAAATGTTTTGATGAACGGACGGGATGACCTAGG